>VZTV01014628.1:0-22041 GCA_013400875.1 Anhinga rufa
TGTGTGTGTCTTCTGTTTCTTTTTGTGGTGTCCAGTAAACCCCTTGGAGGAGAGAGTACAGTTTCTCAACTGAAGAAGGTTTTTGTCGCGGTCNGTCTATTTAATATGCTTTTCATATCAGTTCCTAACACGAAGTTGTGCTCTGTTACTTCAGGTTTGATGATTTGATGAAAAATATTCCATTGCCAGAATACACTAGGAGAGGCGGCAAGCTCAACCTCGCCTCTCGACTTCCCAACTATTTTGTGCGACCAGATTTGGGCCCTAAGATGTACAATGCATACGGTAAGGAGTTTTTCTCTCAAAAGGTCACGTTGGCCACACATTCAAATTAAAATTTACTGTAAATTAAATGAATCCTTGCTGTTGTAGACAACTTAATTAATCCCACTGATCTGAAAACCTAATTTTGGCTCACTTAAAAATATTAGTGATGTCCAGAGCATTATATGATTTTTATTAATGTTTTTTTTGTCCAGGTGGTTTCAAGCCAATAATATTTACTCCCAGACTTCCAATCAACTTGCTCCGCATGTGTATACACAGCCTCTCTTTCCTGTAGCTGGCTGTGTGTATTTGTTGTTTTGCTATTTCTGGCTGTATCACTTCTGTTACTTCTCCTTTTTGGGCTGTATCATTTAGTTTTTAATCTCTTCTTGAGTAGTTCTTTCCATGGCTAGTTCATCTGCTGTCGCTCAAAAGGCATTAAAAAACTATGTGTGATCATGGCCAGTAAAGAGATCGTGGCTAGTAAATACTGAGCAGCTGCCTTTTAGAGTGAAAAAGACTGTTTCTGAGAATGCTTTATTCTAAACTGCTGTAGAAATCCTCGTCTAGCAGGACTTAAACATGGCTTTTGTATATCATACAGGCTAGGTATAGATACAGATCGATGTGTCAGCCTGTGAACTCATCACTTGGGAAGACACAAACAAGATGGGGCAAGGTCCTGGATATAAAGTATATTGCTGTACTGGAGTCATTTGCTGATAAAAGTAAAAGCTGGTCTGGTCTTTTCAGATAGTGCTGCTGAGAGTGGCATAAGGCTTCACTTTGTCTTACTAATGTACTTGCTACTCTGTGTTTTTTCTTTCTTCAGGCTTAATAACACCAGAAGATAGGAAATATGGCACAACAAACCTCCATTTAGATGTGTCTGATGCAGCTAACGTTATGGTTTATGTGGGTATCCCCAAAGGCCAGGCTGATCAAGAAGAAGGTAGAGTCTGTTTTGTGTTTGGGGGGGTTATTTCTGTGGTTGGAGGGAAGGTCCCTCAGCGTAACTGCTCGTGTTCATCCTCAACAGAAGTGCTTAAAACCATACAAGATGGAGATTCTGATGAATTGACAATTAAGCGTTTTACTGAAAGTCGAGAAAAACCTGGAGCTCTGTGGCACATTTATGCTGCTAAAGATACGGAGAAGATCCGGGAATTCCTTAAAAAGGTAAGCCGTTACATCTTAAAAACTGATCTTTTGTCTGTGTAGGCTTGCAAGTATGTATCCTTGGACTTTTCCCTCCTTTATCCCAGTTGTTTTGGAAGCACATGTGCTTGAGTTGTATCCAAGACAAAACTTCTCGTGCGCCATGAATCCTGTAGGACCTGAGGAGGGTAGCGAGCTGTAGTTATCCTGTGTGCAGGTACGCTGCTGCTGCCCACACTTGTTAGAGCACAAGTAGTGATGTTTTGTAATGAACAAACAAAGAGCTGGTTTAGATTTAAGCAAAACCACAGTTTAATCTTAAATTAGATCCTTCTTTTATTAAAGCACGCAGGTGAGATGCTCTTGGGAAATGTCAGAGCAATATGAGGTCCATAAAGTTTTTCCTTGTTTGCTCCCTTTCCTTTTTTTTCCATACCTTTATGAGGTTTGGATTAAGGGAGAAGCAAGAGATATTTTGGGTGATGTTTTCATGGGAGTTAAAGGTTTAGTAGAGATGTGATACTACATCTAAAAGGGCTTGTTTCAGTATTTAAATTCACCACAAATGGTCCAGAGTTCTTGGTGGTCTTAATTCTGGAACTTCATTGGTGCTCTAAAAGTGGGAAGAGGGTAAATGGGATGATCTGAACAACCGTCGGCCATGTCAGCCTGCCTAGGGTCTTGGCCGGAAGCTGAGAGAGGCTACAGCCGATTTGTTTAGTATTAAGAAAGAACAGATCTTATACTTGATAAAACACGATACTGAATTTGATAAGCATTGGCATTTTGAGTTTTGACATCTGTCTCGCACCTCTTCTTGGTCCCTTGTAGCATACTTGCCTGCAGGTGTGGGGCTTTCAGCAGCTTGTCCTGGAGTAGAACCAAGCTGTTTGTCTCTTCCAAAATGAGTTTTCAGGCTACGGTCCTAGGTATAAATGACTGCCACAGCAAATTGGATTTATACTGGAACTTTTTGCAGCCATTCTCTCCCCACAGCCCTCAAACTTCTCTTCTGAAGTGCTTGTTGTGCCTCCCAGCCTCGTATCTCCTGAAAATCTAGTTAGCATCCTCTGTTTTGGTCAGCGAGCACACTGAGTAGTGCTGGCCTCAGGGCAGACACCTGCTGAATTCCAGACTCAGTATTTTCTCCAGTTACAGGCTATAGTAGTGTACAAGTATTGATCCCATGTATGACAGCGGTTCCCACTGTGAACACCCTTGAGTCACTTAACCAGTCTCTTTCTTCTTCCTGTAAATTGGGTTTACTTGTGTTTCCTATATCCACATTTGCAACGCTTCTGTAAAGCAAGAGGGACTGAGAGATGATGAGGCCTTGACACATGAAGGACTGAATAAGGACCCAAGCCTTCCATTGTCTAGCTCTCATACCTGAGCACGTGGTGCGAGTCACTGTCTGGCATGCGTGCATACGGAATGCCACAGATCCATCTAGACTGCCCAGTGAGGCTGGGATATTACAATACCTGTCGTCTTGTGACTTTCTAGGTTGCGGAAGAACAAGGTCAAGAAAACCCCGTAGACCACGATCCCATTCATGATCAGAGTTGGTACCTGGACCGATCACTAAGAAAACGCCTTCATCAAGAGTACGGAGTTCAAGGCTGGGCTATTGTACAGTTTCTAGGAGATGTAGTCTTCATTCCAGCAGGAGCTCCACACCAGGCAAGGGCCAGGGACACTGTTACAGCCTGAGCGCTTGGGCAGACTTCTGAGCGCGTGGCTAATGCTTGTTTGTTCTCTCTAGGTTCATAATTTGTACAGTTGTATTAAAGTTGCAGAAGACTTTGTATCCCCAGAGCATGTCAAACATTGCTTCTGGCTCACTCAGGAATTCAGATATCTGTCGCATACGCATACGAACCATGAAGATAAATTGCAGGTAACTCAAGATGAACCCTGCCCTTCCTAACCCTTTAAAAAAACCCGAACAAACCCACCAGAAAACGCCAGCCAGCCCTCACCGAGCCTGTAAGGGGTGTGCCCACACAACCCAGGTTGCTTTCATGTTCAGGTCAGCTTTAATGCATTGGATCTTGAAGAGGAATTTCCACAGGGTTTTGATGGTTACAGTTTTGAGGAAGCCTTCTGAAGCTTCTCCCGAGATTCTTTGGAAATGTTTGTTTCTTCCATTTCCTTTGTTTTCCCTCTAGCTGAGCTTGCAAGTGTCCCCAAACTACAGGGTTTCTGTTTATGTCCTATTAAAATTCGAACCTTATTTTCACAAGGTAGTGGTTTAGGTAAAGCTCGTGCAGGTGAGGGTCTTCAGAAGGAAAGGAGAGCTGCCTGGGGAGGTGGGGGAGCTGTGCGAGTGACTTCGAGTGTCAGGGGCTTCCAGCCTGACCCCAACCATGCTGTTTACTTGTAAAACGAAACACCTTTTCTTTCCCTCCCAGGTGAAGAATGTCATATACCATGCTGTTAAAGATGCAGTCGGGATACTGAGAGCTAACGAATCCAGCCTTAGCAGACCGTGAAGTAGAAAGCCTTAACCACACACTATGGAACAGAAGTGTTGGCAGCTGTTTTAACTACTCAGTCAGGACCTCTGTGGACTTTGGGATTATATGAATGTTACCTCATCTTCCTTTCAGCAGTACCAGAGGATCATGGTACTATGTTCTGTGTATTCTTCCAATGTTTACAAACCTGATATGTATATGTAGTAATATGTATGGACTGTGGCGTGCAACTGCTCAGTTGCAACAGAACTTTATATGGAGTTGCTCTCCAAACTGTACAAAATACCTCCTAGAGAACTGTCGGAAACTATTCCAAATTACTCGTTTGAAAAATATTATTCAAGACATTGTAAAGTTCCAATTTTTAAAATTTATTTTGGGGTGGGAGGAAGTACGGAGTCACCCAATTTAATAACCAATTTACATAAAAATAAGAATGCAGTTCTGGAATTTCACATTAACATAGAACTAGCATTTAAAAGTAGCTTTAAGCTATTGTATAGTAACATAGAGATGGGGGTTAACCATCTTTAGGTAAATGTATTTAAATTTCTAAATGTTAAAAGAAACTTTTAATCGAATGTCTTCTGTTTGAAACTGCTCTTTAATTTGAACTGATGTTTAATTCTCTGGTTTTTAACACTGAATGGTCTACATAAAATTCTTCTATTTCAGATATTGTTCCTTGCCTGGCTTCTTCAATTGACTCTTTAAAACGTAATTAATTTGATGGCAGTGCTTTGAAATGCAGCAGGAAATCCTCATATACTGATCATACTGGTTTTTAAAGTATCTGAGGGCTCAGTGTAGTGAATTTTGTGACACATCTGTTTATAGCTTTTCTGGTTAACCAAAGCGTGGCGTAGCTGACTGCGGCTCCTCAGCCAGGGCCAGTTTGATGGGCTGTGTCAAACGGGTGTTGCAGCTTCAGTCTTAAATGGCAAAATTAGAGGGAGACTGAAAACATCGTAAAACTTAAAACAGGCAGAGGGGTCAAGAGTGGAAAAGTGCACCTCTCATCTACCATGATAGCTGCGACAAAGCGAACCTTTCTGTCCTTTAGTGTCCTGCCCAGGATGGAAGCGCACAGGAGAGCTGTAGGGAAGAGCCAGGCAGGAGGGGAACCTCCTACTCAGCCAAAAGTCACTCTTCTGACCAGCTCTGTGCAAATTCCCCTCCCTGTAGTGCTTCACCTGCTGCTACTGATCAGCACAAACTGTTCTGAGTCTGTCTCAGGTGATGGTATTTTTTTCAGAGAAACTTCCTCTTATCCATCCCTCAGTGTCTGCAATGGAGCTGAGGCTGCAGGGACGTGCAGGGAGGACAAGTCTCTTAAGCTAACATGGGATAGCAAAAGGTTTGTCTGCTGTGAATAGGTGCATCTGCTTCCTTCCTCTCAAAACAGGCGAAAGCAGGCACCCAGGACAACTGAAGCAGCAAAACAAAAACGAAGCTGATGGGTGGTGACTGCCTGGGCCAGGCTGTGCGCGTGCCCTCCTGAAGGCTGTGCAGTGCCTGCTCTGGGGAAGTCCCTTGTCTGTCAGACCTGCAGGTGTGACCAGTTGCAGCTCACTGGGTGAGGAGTTGAGGCAGGGGTGAGGCAGCAGGGAGGCTCCTGGGGTGTTCTCCTTGCGCAGGGAAACGTTGGGGCTTGCTTGGCTTACCTGCCGGCTCGGATTCTGCTCAGCAGCATGTCCTCGCTGAGTTCTGTGAGAACCTCCCTCCACCTCTACTGGCGGCCGAGGCCTCCGACAGTAAATAGGCTGACTTGTTTCTAGTTGCTTCAGCTGGCTGTAGTTTGAAGTGCAATAAGCCTTGGTTTGGCATTTCATGCTAGAACAAGTTAAGTATCCTTAAAGGCAAGGCTTTGGCTGAATGTTCGTTCTTGCAGTATCAAGTTTGAAGCAAATGAAACAAAGCAGTCCAAGTGCTTTGCTTGGAGCCAGCTGGAACAGTTGTGGGGAGCAGGCGCCCAGGTACCTCACCTCCCAGTGAGTGAGATGAGTCACCCTGGCCTTAGACATGCTTCTGCACACTCCGCTATGGAAAGACCTGTTGTTGAAGTTGGATTTTGACCTTTCTTACCCATGTGCTGCTGTCCACTCTGGCTTTATTGCAGCTCCTCAGCTGCTTTTGGGTTTTTTTCTTTCTGCTCTGTCCTCTTGGCATTTTTAAGACCACAAGAAACAAATTGTTCCATTTGCTTGCTTTTTATGGCTGAAACTGGAAGTTGTTGGACACCATCCAGGTGTCTGTGTGTCCTGTCTCTCCTTCCACCCTTGCTGTTGGAAAACACAATTATTTGTAGACTCTTTTCTTTTAAGGAAGACTTACCAAAATTAGAAACTCTTTCCTTTGCCTGTGAGGCTCTTGTAGCATTGACACAGTCGGGTGGACGCTTGCTTGGCCAACTTGCCTTTTGTCAGTCATGACATCATGAAGTTTTCCTTGAGAGGAGACGCACCTTCCCTTTGACCCTAAAAACGTGCCATTTAAGCGGCAGCTGGCTTTGCGCTGCCTATGGGACAGTGAAGTGGCAGTACCCGGGGTGACCAAGCTGCCAGGGCTGCCCTCATTGAGCTCCTGTGGAGCAGGGAGAGGGCAGGGCTGACATTTACCTTCTGGGAGCATGACTGACACGTGTCTGGGAGTGAGAAATGAGGGGGAAAAAAGGCTCCTGGAGGTGGCCAAGATCCAAAGGGCAGGGCCTGGGCAGGTCTGGAAACCTCCTCTGGGCGCCTGCCCTACGGCGCCGAGGAGCAGGTCCTGCCTGCAGCAGAACTCTCACTGAAGGGAAGCTGCACGGCAGGACAGGCGTTTGCTAAATACGGCTCTGCCGTGAATGTACACTGCCTGGCCTGCACAGGAAGAGAGCAGCTACTGAACAGCTGCCCTGAGTGAAAGCTTTAACGATGCTGTGAAGGCCCTAAGTGTGCTAACAAAAAAAAAGTGCTATAAAACCACAAGGGAGCTGTTAGAGGTGGATATTGTTTGTGAAAAGAGTTTGAAGTGATGCAAACTAAACTGATGCACAGAAGCAACTGTTAAAGAGCAGCTTTAATAAAACCTGTAGTGATTCAGAAAAACAAAGATTTGCCACTGAAGGTTTTTGGTAGCAGATTAAGCCGAAGTACCTCTTAGGGAAAGATGGTACTTGAAGCTAAGAATGTATTTCAGGGCTTTGTATCTAAAAATACATGACATGACACCACCATTGCCATTTCACCGCGGCCTCTCACAGGGGAGGGGGGCTGAACAGAAAAGGGTAAGATAATCTCTACAAACCCTACTCCCCAAGAAGTATATTACAGTAGTTTCTTGGAAAATACACTCTCCAGGAAGAAAAAAAAATATATTACATAAAGTAGTCTCACTTATTAAGTTTTGCATTTTGAATGTAGAACAGAATATCCCATTGCGCACACACACACACACAAAAAAAAGGCAAACTGTACACATTGGTTCAGCCTTAGCTACGGAGCGTAGCTAACCGTGACTGCATTGCTTCGATGTCTTCCTCCTCGTCAACCGCCGCGGCTGCTCCCATGGGCTCGGGCTCTGGAAGAGCGTCTGTGACTTTACTGGGTGCTTTACCCAAGGCCCCTGCAAACAACAAACAGGCCCGTTAGCGAGCGTGCATCAGGTCTCCATTTAGTGATTTGCAGCTTTCAGGTACAGATATTTCAAATAATCCAACCTGTCACCTCTGGTAAAGGTGAGACACAAGAAGGGCTTGTTGGGGATGCAGCAGGACGGAGCCCGCTGGGTGCTCCGGTGGGGAGCAGCGCCCACTGCCTGCCTGGCAGGAAGGACCTGCTCCCAGCCAGGAAATGGGATGCAAGAAAGCAAAGCAGGATGTGAGAAAGGAGAGAGGGCAACGAGCCAGCGGCGGGGCACAAGGTAACGGCACAGCGCTTTCGGTGTGTTACAGCTGAACGCAGCTCCGGTACTCTGCTTGTCGCACCACGTCAGACGAAATTCAGGTAAGGAGCGTGATCGAAGTCAAATAACTAACCCCGTGGATCGTTACTTTGTGAGCCGTACGGCAGAAGTTGGGCATTTTGAGGCAGCTTTTGGTTTTAGGGTTTGTGTGGTGGCTTTTTTTTCCTTCTAAACAACTCAAGACGCAACGGCATTTCGCAGCCAGAACTCAGGGCTGTCAGTGCAGCCGAGTTTATTCCCTGGCTTCGTTAGTAACAGTATATCTAGTCAATCATACAAACTTCACGTTGTTGGGAGGATCCCCTGTACAAACAGCGATCTGCTAAAGCCTCAAGCACAGAGCTGCGCAGCCATCAGCTGAGCCACGCTACTTAGGCTTTGCTGAACCGCACCGGCCGCCTCAGCCGGTATTCCCCGAGAAACCGGTTGGTCAGAGCAGCCTGCCTGCTGGCAAAGGCACCACTGGGAGAGCGCAGTTAAGTCAGAACAGGCGAAGATTTAAACTGCTGTGCCTTAACTGAGCGGAGCGGGAGCAAGGCTCCGCTCTCGGCAAACGCACACATGCACTCACCGGCTGTGATTTCGAAAAGGATTTTGTCGATTTCCATCTCGGCTTCCTCTTCCATTTCCTCCTGATCCTCCAGGCTTTCAAAGGTGTCCTCCAGCATTTCCTCTATGATACCAGCCTAGCAGAAAACAGAAAGGCAGCGCGTGATGCCCTTGGAAACAGCAGAGGAAGAGGACATGCTTCCTACTTTCCAGATCAGGAACCGCTTGCTGGCTGCTCGAGCCTTCCCGATGGAGGCTCTCCTGCTGCACGAGGGCTGGCCAACACGCTCGCCTACAGTTAAAGCCGTATCCCTACAACCGGCACACAGGAAAAGCAGCAAGAAAATAGAGGATTAAATACGTTCTTACTTTGAAACCCCCACGCTCTTCCTCCTTGTGTCGCACGTCTAAACACCAGCAGCCCAGCTTGCTCCAAGCACGTGAAATACAACTGCAAACTTCAGGCGTGAAGCGTAAATTGTGTAACACGCCGTAAAATTAGTGTGTGACACAGGTTCCCCTTTTTCTATCTGTGTTTGGAAACATCCCTTTGCAGGGCCTGCAACCGTGGTCTGGCCAAATTGTTCTGGTGCACAATGGTGAAATCATTAAGAAATAAGGTGACTTGTCCTAAGCAATCTAGAGTGGTAAGGCGTGGGGGGAAGCAAAACAACTTTGGGGGTTGAAAAGAACACCGCCACCACAGGGAAGCGGCATACTTTAGGATCAGAGCACTTTCATCACATGGAGACACTAAGCTCGATGTTTTAAACCCAGTAACAGAAGAGCCATCCATCCTAAGGTGGGACTTTCAGCTTCGCACTCCGCGACAGGCTGCCGCAGGTCCGTCTTAATGAACATTTTCATCCCTGAAAGCAGGAAGTTCAGCCTCCCCTGAACAGAGAGAAGCTCGGGGACACGTCACCGGGCGCAGGCGTGAGCCCTGCTTCGAGCCTCGGCTTCCCCCAGCCCTTGGGACTGGGATGACCAAACCACAACTGCTCTGGGACTGGGACTGGTCTTCCTCCTTCCATCCTCAACCCAAGCAGCTTTTTTTGGCTTCAAGCTTTACACCAAACATATCACCGAGTCGGGGTTTTCCCCACGTACAGTAACTCGCTAGAAAGTCCCCTGCTATTAACGTGCAACTCTAATTTCTGTTTGTCAGGGCTCCCACAAGCCCTCTGACAAAGGGCCCGCCTAAGCGGCTGCACAGCACGCTAACGACCACCTCTTGTTCACCCAAGCCTTATTTATGGTGTAGATCTTACCTTCATCATCTCTTTGGACAACTCCCTCATCGTTGCTTGGATTTCGGGGATTTTTACGAGATTTTGCATAGCTTTCATGACTTCTGTGCTCTTCTGCAATGAACCTGCTACTCTCAGGACAGCTGTGAAGGAGAGGCATAGAAAAGCTTGAATGATCCATGCACCACTGAAAGCAGAGAAATTATATCTTCCCAACATGGATAGAAATTTGTTTGCATTTAGGCAATTTAATTAAAAAAATGGGCATCCTGCTTCTTCGTTCTTGTCCACCTTCCTGGAAAAGCTCAACTCCTACCCACATCGGAAAAACTGTTTCCAGCAAAGATACTGGTCCTGTGTGGTTACCCGGAGCCACCCGGACTGCCTGCAGAGACTTCAACCCACTCGCACTCCAGTTCATACAGGGAGACCCCTGAGGAGCTCCTGCCCGTGCCCCTCAGCAGCCAGACGTCTTGCTGAGGGTTTCACCAGTGGAGCCACGGCCCAGCTCCGCGCCCGACTGCTGGCCCAACTAGTGACCTTCCGCCCGGCGCTGGGTACTGGACGTGAACTCTGGCAGAAGTTCTAGTGCAATAGCTTCACAGCAAACAGTAAGCTAGAAAATTAATACTGAAGTAGATAAGCTGGAAATTAAGTGTAGTTTAAACTGAATTTAGCAATACTCTTTCCAGAGCCTATTCTCACAATATAGCTTAAAAGCTCTTCTCATATACGTTGCTGTACCAAGAGCAAAACACAATAGTTACGGGTACTTTGAGGGTCTTGAATTGTGCTGTCTGACTTTGCGGTTTCCTAGCTGTGGAAAACTCACCTGTTTGTATATAAAATGGTCACTCCCTAATGAAACTATATGAAAAATAATATATGCTGTACCTTCATTTTAATACTTGATTTCTTTAAGAACATTACACCTGTAATGTTAACAAACTAACCGAAATCTTGCCTCTAGCGGTCACTTCCCCAGGATGAAGCAAGTTAAAACAAACCCCAGACTGAATTCTAGACTCCTTCCTATCGCTTGGGTAAGTGTCTCAGAACATTCCCAGTAAGATGAAGATGCTGGTAGCAGTAATAAGGAGTTTTTCATAGAATCACAGAATGGTTTGGCTGGAAGGGATGTTTAAAGGCCATCTAGTCCAACCCCCCTGCAGTGAGCAGGGACATCTTCAACCAGACCAGGTTGCTCAGAGCCCCGTCCAACCTGACCTTGGATGTTTCCAGGGATGGGGCATCGACCACCTCTCTGGGCAGCCTGGGCCAGTGTCTCACCACCCTCACTGTAAAAAAAGTCTTCCTTATATCCAGTCTAAGCCTACCCTCCTTTAGTTTAAAACCGTTACCCCTTGGCCTGTCACAACAGGCCCATCTCTCCTACAGTCCCCCTTTAAGTACTGGAAGGCCCCAATAAGGTCTCCCCGCAGCCTTCTCTTCCCCGGGCTGAACAACCCCAACTCTCTCAGCCTGTCCTCGCAGGAGAGGGGCTCCAGCCCCCTGATCGTTTTTCCTTCTAAAGGACACCTCAAGCTGCACAGATGGCCTCTGCTTCCCCTTCCTGAATGAGGTACACGGGGAGCCACATTTGACCCTACACTTCAGGTTCACGTTGTGACACCTGATTTATCGCTCATCTAGTGTTAAAATCCACGAGCAACCAGCTTGGGTAATGCTGGGGAGGGGGAAATGCTTTGACATTTCAGCACGTGTCAGCCTCCACCAAATCTGGCCCTGTCTTTAATGCTTTCTGCTCTGCTCTCCTTGCAGACTGGAATGCTCCAAGGTATGGAAAATACTGCAGGAAGCCTGTTACGACAGATTCCTGATGTGGCTAAGGAATGAGGGAAATATGCTGGTACCGGGGAAGCACAAAGGACCAAGCAGGTTTTACAGAGAGCTAGGTATTAAGCCACAGGGCAAATCGATTCATCCACATCAAGGAAATCAAACACTGCTCCCCCATCTCCACTTAGGACTTCGTAAGCGTCCCAAGACTCTTGCTGGAAAAATAACAATTTACAAGATGAAGGGAATTCTACTGAAGGAAATAAACCTCATGTTACAGATCCTGTCAAAATCAGTACCATCAACAGGCTCCGCAAGGATACAGGGATATTAGGCACGCATTCAAACTGTTTAGGAACACACACTAAAAACGTATCCCAAATTACTGGAAGAGTTCTGTTTCAGAGCAGTGATTCTCAAGTCACTGCACCCCTCAGGCTCTGAGGGGAGGTGTTAGACTATCTGTTGAGCAGCTAGTCAGATGTAACACTGAGAGCCAGCGAGGATCTAGGGAACAACGTGGGGTGGGAACCCCAGGAAGCTAACGGGGAGCTCCCTGACTACTCCAGAGCCCAGGGTGGGAACCCAGTGGGGAAATGGGCTCCTGCAGGCTGATGGGGGTTACTGCCTACAGGGATACAGGACTCGGTGTGGGATGCGGGGGGAAAAGAGCATTTTTTGAACTGAGAAAAACTTACTACGGAATCATTTAAGGGGAGTGCAGGAATGTGACTGAACACAAGAAACTTTTTATTGATGTTTAGGGGAAGGACTGAAGGTGGAGAAAGGGAGGGACCAAGGTGGACCAGGGAAGACCACAAAGCTCAGGGGCCTACAGGTCCAGGTACCAGCGGCTCAGGCAGAGGAGACGACCTGGGGCCAGTTACCAGAGAGCTGGCCAGCTCAGACTGAGCATCTGAGAGCAGCTGCTGAACAACCCCTGCATCGTGCATATGTCTATATATCCATACTCTACTAGCGGACCTCAGTCCTAACCAGCTGAAGAGGAAGACCGGGACTGAGCTGTCAGTGCGGTTCACATTTGTGTGAGCGCTGCATGTGCTTACACAGGTGCCGGTAAAGGCGCTGCTGTGAGCCCGCGCGTGCCTGCTGGTGCTCAGCCTGGCTCGATGTGGGGATGTGGCACTGCAGCGGCCTCACACCTCTGGGCCCACCATGGGAGGAATTTCCCGGCTCCTGAAGCCCACTCGAATCAGCTGCCTTTCACAAGAGTAGGACTGCTTCCAAAGTCAAGCTCTGCCTGCGTTTCACCTTGGCAAAATGGAAACCCAGACCTCACCCCTGAAGCTAGAAGCACTCAGAAGTTGTTCTTACCAAGCTGGTTCTTCATCCCCATGAGAACAGAGTTCATGTGAGCTTTGGATGCATAGAGTTTGCTTACGGCCTTCCGAGAGCGGATCAGTTCCTTTGCCAAGATCACACACACATCTTTCTGACCCTTTTTGGCAGCATCCTTTATTGACTGCTTCACCTTCTCCTCTTCTCTCTGGATATCTGGAGTACAGAAAAACACAGCAAATGGCAACAAACCGCTAAGAATTTGGAAGAGAAACCAGTCATCAGTTGGGGTGTATTTTCAATGCAAAGAATCATTTCTACTTGATTTCAGATCCCCTCTGTTACTCAAAGACCTGTTCTAGGCTGATTTACATATTAGCTGATTAATTCAACTAAGCATTAATAGGAAAATTCTCATTACCAAACATCCAGCTCTGTAATTTCCTTTGCAGTTAAGAGTACTGTAAAGGACTGTCACTGCATGAAGCTGAGCTAAGACGAATTCTTAAGAAGCAAAAAAGGTCCCAGTAAGACCAAAGCACTCTGAGATGGCTACTTGACTTACAACTTCAGAATAACCTCCTGACTATTGAACTGGCCCGATATAATAGCCCCACTTCACCAGGAAGGAACAAAGTTGTCACAAGGAGTTTAAAACTAGTCATCTCAGCAGACAGACAGGCATTTTACTAGCAAAAATAATGACCTGTCAGACTATGTTCAAAGCTTAACCCATATGCCCACCTTCAAGGGAATCTGAGGACTGCTGTAGGCAAAATTTTCCTCTCTAAATCCCTGAAATGTGCTTTTCTGAAAACAAAACAAAACAAATCATTCAGAAATATTGTAGAAGGCTGATCTCACAGGGGCTAGAAAGTTTTAGATATACACTGCCTTTAAAACAAAGCAGAACCATTTATATAGTGAATTTGTAAAGGTGTGTCCACAACTTGGATACTTAGAACCACAGATTTGTTAATTACTGCCAAAAAATCCCTCCATCCTTGCAGACAGACTTAATTATTCCCCCCATCAGGCACAACTCATTGAGCCTCAGCTGAACAGCCAGCCAAGTCCATACTTGTACTTGTACGGAGTTAAGGCCCTGAGTTCATACTGCCCATACTTTAAGACACCTGCATTAGGTGTTTGTATAAACTGGCACATTCAAATTATAAGCTGGCTGGTGCCAAAGCTACGGATAATTTATCAGTGAAAACTAGCATGCTGGTAAACTGTTAGATATAACTTAAAGCAGCCTGTTCAAACTCTCCTGATATCCAGCTTCATTCAACAGCTTTTTGTGAGAGCATGCTGGAGCAGGAATACCGAAATAAGTCCGTAAAAAACCAGCACCAAACAGTTTGATTTGAGATCTTACACACTAAATATGCCTTCTGAAATAATGTAGGTTTCTCTAGCAAATCAGGGGTGACTGTTCACATGTCTGCCTTGTCAGATAATGCTGGCTGTATCCAGCAGAAGCCAGGTACCTCAAAGCTCAGAGTAAAAATGCAGGAACAAGCAGGGGCCATATCAACCCCCTTCCTTTTCCAGACTTGGCACTAAATTAGCCATTGATGAAATGCAGATCTAAAGGTCCACAAAAAATTATCCTAAAGTAAATAAAGAAGGGTTAGGCTCACCTTCCTGCAAAGAGTTGAAGAAAATGACCACAAGAACAATTATTTCTAGCAAAGGCTTTGTTCAAATTTGGTTTTGTTTGAGTTTTCTTGATTTTTACCAGACAGAAGTTACACGTAGGCAAGAATCAGAAGTTGCCCTTTTATAAAAACAAAGGCATCAACGCACACTTTTTGGCACAGGCCAACTTGGAGACTTCTCATGTGGGAGTTAATGAATCTTGTACTCAAGATGAGTCATTCCCTCACATCCTAGTTTCAGCTGGGATAGAGTTAATTGTCCTCCCAGTAGCTGGTACAGTGGTTTGGATTTAGCATGAGAATAATGTTGATAGCACACTAATGGTTTAGTGCAAGCCCTGCTTGGCAACAACTAAGCCAAGGACCTTTCGGCTTCCATCGAGGAGGTGCACAAGAAGCCAGAGGTGCACAAGAAGCCAGGAGGGGACACAGCCAGGGGACAGCTGACCCCAGCTGGCCAAAGGGATGTCCCACACCATTCGATGTCACGCTCAGTATATAAAATGGGCAGAGTTGGCCAGGGTGGGGGCAGCGATCGCTGCTCAGGGACAGGCTGGGCATTGGTCAGCAGGTGGTGAGTGGTTGCATCACTTGCTTTTCCTGGGTTTTGTTTCCCTCTCTCTCACTGTTTTTCTTTTCATTACAATTTCTTATTATTTTTTTATTTCAATTATTAAACTGTTCTTATCTCAACCCACGAGTTTTCTTACTTTTGCTCTTCAGATTCTCTCCCCCATCCCACTGAGCGAGCAGCTGTGTGGGACTGTTATTGACTGGGGCTAAACGACAACACCTCAATATCATTCAATGGCATCTTTGTCGTAAAGGACTGGCAGAAACCTGTAGAATTGTAATCAGAAAAACATACTCCTTGCTGCTTCCCCACTATTATCTGCAGAAATGTCACAAGCTTGAAGACACCTGTACGTCAGCCATGGGAGTGAGCCCGGGCCCAGCATATCAGAACAGGTAAGGAACAGCTGAAGCGCTGCAGCAAAACCCAGAAAGCACCAGGAGTAGAGTCCAGCAGTAGTGAGGAGTTATCACATTCACTTTGTCAGGCTAAAATCAACCACAACTGTTGGGTTACTACATCCAAACTAGGGTAGCGGGGCCCTGTACTCGAGTGAATGCTTTCACTTGCATGACGAACTGCTGAATATTACATTAGTGGCATAAAATATGCAGGAATGGTCGACTCCACATTTGAAGGTCAATGTCAGCTATGCACCTCGAGTCTGCCAAATCCCTACAGCAGTCCCCTCCGCAGCACTACCAAGCGCAACAGAGGCACAAAGCAGTCCAAAGCACCTGCGAGAGGAACTTGCAAGCTCAGTAAAGCACAAAGTTACTGTATTATTCCAACTATATTAACTCGAAAAATTCAGCTCTGAAGTCAGAAGGTTACCTTTCATTGCTTCGAACCTTCCAAGCCCTCAAAAGCAACCTACACCAAACAGAAACCACAACGACGGCGGGAGTCCAACAACAGATGGTTTGAAACAGCGTGTCGCTATATTAGTGACTGCACTGACTGGGCGAGCCAAGTGCTCAAATGATCCAAGCCCACTCAGTTCATCCCAGGTGGATCCAAGCGTTGCCGTATCAGCACACATCTAGCACAGTGTTCCCCAGGGAAAGGAAGACAGGCCCCATACTCAAAGATTACAGCGATTTCCTGTGTGAATCTCAATCGAAATGATAAAGCATGGCAGAAGCCAACTACAGCAGGTACTTTCTCAGAAAACCCTTTAGTGGCACGTGGCTGTCGTCTTTCAGCAGCAGCCTGCTAGCCTGGTAAGGGTCCAGCAGAACCACCCACTTCCGCAGCTGACACATGGCAAGATCTCAAATCCTAGCACAATATGGGCATTACAAAGATATTCTGTACTTTATTTTAATGGGAATTACCAGAATAGCAGATGATTGGTGACGAGTCTAAACTTTTACGTGCTGAACTGCATTTCTTTGAATGTAACACTCTGAAATACATATACAGAGATGTTTAAAGCTGTTACAATAATTTGATTTACATCCACGTCAAAATATCAGACTACCACATAACCCAATATCTATATAGGCCATTAGAAGTATCATGGCATGCATAAAGTTGAGGGAAAACCAACATTTCAAGAAACTGTCAACAGTGAATATGCGGGTAGTTTGCTCCCATGGAAGATGTGACCTCTAAACCATACTGTGTAACAAGACCAGCCACGTTTCGGTTGCTCTGTGCCCGACACAGCCACAGAAAGTGCCTTGGAGAATGCAAAACAATTCACAAGCATAACAAGCATCACTGTACGTCAGTTTTCCTGGAAGAGGCATAAACCCTGTCCTCATGTTACAGATGAGGACAAAGGCAGACTTTGTACTGCATGAGCATCTCTCTCCAACCAACTTGTACAAATCTACAAGTGGGAGAATACATGAACCCCGCCAGCCTGGTCCAGAAGCACAGGGCTGGGGAGGAAAGGGGGAAGGGAGAACGCGCCCCTTGAGGAGTCACTCAAAACAGGCACGTGCCTAATAACCAGATGCCGACACAAAATATCCTTTACCAGCACATCCCACGGACCAATCCTGAGGGCAGGGCAGAAGACAAAAAGGGGAAAATAGAATCTGCCCCAAGCTATTTTCAGATTCTGGGAAGGCAGGCAGAAGCGAACAAGAAACTGAACTAGCTGTAGTGCAATAATAAGCAACTCCTCTGCTCTTCAAGACCTCTTCAAAAGTGTAATGCCCATAATTTAATAACAAAGCTCTCACTGAGAGAAGTTTTTTTTTTCTTCTTCTCTCCTGTCTTAAATTTCCCCAAGCCGACAGCAAGCTACTTTTGATCAGCATGCACACTTCATGCCAGCACATACCCACGGAACTTTCTACACCAATACTGTTCATTAAATCAATGTGGCTGAAGTTCTGGATAATAAGTCCAACTCATGTTATCAAACGGGATTTTGGAGCGTTGTGTCTTACTGGAAGCATACAATATTCAGGTTCTTTTGAAAATTTTACTTGGAGAACTTCACAGTGACATCAGTTTGTAACACAGACTAAGCCTGACCCCAGGATCACAGTCATCATTTTCTATTCCAGGTGTGACAGAGTACCCCAGGTTATTATTGACAGCCTCCCCCAGTTAAAGCAAAAAGAAACCTTGAAGGCAGACAGGGGAAGGAAAAACAAAAAATGAGACTTAAGTACAAACCTCTGATCTGTCTGTCAATCACTCTCATTTCTTTCCTTATCTTCAAGGACCACTCATTGACCTTAAAAAGAGAAAGTGAGAGTTACTTGAAATTCCAACTTTAAAACTATGCCTTTATACTTTCACGTAACTTAACCATTCAATATCAAAAGAAGCACTTCAAAATGCACAAGCTTTATGTTATAAGTCTTGTTTAAATATTTCATTATTCAAATAAAACAAAAACCAACATTGCAGAAATGCCACCAATTATTGCACTCCTCTGAACATTCAGACAAGGAATTAAGGAGGACACGGTTTGTGAATCAGAGACGCTCACTGCCTGGCTAACTTCCCACGTGACAGCGACATCGTTGTGCAGAGGGAGCTTGCCGCAGTGGATTTCAGCATAAGGTAGGACCTTTGGCACAGGCTGACAGCACCAAGAGTGCTACCACCTGTTTCAGTCAGAAGGAGCCCCAGGAAGTCTCCAAGCCAACCTCCTACTCAAAGCAGGGCTAAGTTCAGGGTTCGGGCAGGTTGTTCAGGGCCTCATCTGTTGAGTTTTGACACTCTCCGAGGGCAGAGACTTCACAGCTGCTCTGGCCATCTGTTCCAGCGCTCCATCACTCCCATGGTGAGGAACTTCCCTCACGTCCAATTCAAAATTCTCCTCTGGCCACCTGTGGCTGGAGCCTCCTTCCTGTCCCTGGGCACACCTGAAAACTATGTGGCTCTGCCTTCACTACAACCTCATCAGAGGCAGTGAAAGGCTGTAGACTCTTGCCCCCTCGCCTTTGCTTCTCCAAGCTAAAAGGAGCTCAGTTCCCTTAGCCTCTCCTCCTCTGTCATGGGCTCCAGCCCTCTGCTGCTCTCTCCACAGTCTTCTTGAACTGGATGCCAAAACCAGGACAGTTTTGCAGATGTGGCCTCATTAATGTCAAATGCGGCAGAGCAACTGAACAACCAGTTGCCTCAGCTTGATTACACTTCACTAATGCAGCCCAGTTTCAACACAGCCACCCCCTCTCCAGCTTCCCTCCCGGGACCCGCCAAGACCTCTCTGTTCCAGCAGTCCTGGCTCCCCCAGCACAGGGCGCTGAAGGAGGCGGGGAGCACCACTTGCCCCCACCACCTCTCTGGAGAAGCAGAGACATCAGACAGGCAGCAGCTGCCAGACATCCAGCTGAGGACTGGAAGCACTTGTGGTAAACAAGGAAGCTGAGAGGAGCTGTAGAACCAGAAGTGAGAATCGGGAGAAAATACCAGCATACAGAGTGCCAAATGCTTGCGGAGCTCGGATGCTACTGTTATTATTAGCAGCACAGATTTTGCACAGTATCTTAAAAAAACACAAACCCTAAGTAATAAGATGGCCTCTAGTTCATGGATCCACTTTCGCACTGTACGTGCCAGTGCACAGGCCACTCAGGAAGCCTAGTTGGCTGCATGAATAGTTTCATATGAAAATCACCCTGATTTTTATTGATTTTTAAAATTCAAATAAAAAGCTCCATCTACCTGAATAAGCTTTATAACAGAACAGTAAAAAGAGTGCTCTTCAGTGCACGAGCCCAGCAGAGCAAGAGAGGTTCTTAGACTTCTACCGGTCTCAAAAGAAATTCTCTCAGTCACAACGAAAAAGACCATGTTTTAAGTACAGACAACCACCATCCGAGTTGCCCAAGCACAAAACCTGCTGAAAAACAACCCAAACCCCAAAGCCCTGCAGAGCTCTGTGCGTATGCATTATGGATGTGCCGAAGTTTTGAAGGGGTTTCAGAAAGCTCCTGTTCAGAAAAAAACCCTAACCTTGCTGGACTGATTTCAGCCTCCCCTCTCGCTCTTCAGAACAGGGCAGAAAAATTTCATGTAGATTCATTCCTCGCCCTGACAAGAGGCTCCGAAGGTCCCTCTTTGAGTATGCCTCCACTAGATGGAAAGAAGAGGGGAAAGAGACCAAGGTAAAGCATGATTGAACTCTGGCTGGCCAACTGACACGTCTCAAATGTAACATCTTCTAGGCCAACTGACACATCTCAAAATTAGCTCTACAAGTTGTATTCTAGAACAAACCAACATGTATTAAGCCTTCATGTACAAGCACAATCAGCAACTGTCAAATGAACTATGCCAGGATTCACAGATTCTGCCTCAGCAATGCATGACCCAGCACAAAGACACCATTAAACCACAACAGGCTGTATGTTGTCACCAGTCCCTGCTAACTCTGACAGCAGAAAACTCTTTGATAGCTCACCCCTAACACTGCCCAGGAATAAGCTGCTTCACTCAGCTGTCCTCATAAAGACAGAGCTGGGTGCTTCTTCATTCCCAGGTCTTCCCAACACGCATCACCAGTTTTGTGTATAAGAAGAGGAGGAAACCCTATTGACTCTCATCTAGACAACTGTGTGCTTTCAGTTACACGAGACACGGCAGTTTGCTGAGCAGTAAGGACCCTGTAGCGCCCATCGCATGCAGGACACCAGGGATACGGCTACAAACCACGGCACAATGCAGCGCAGAGGTACCAGTGCTGGGAATAAGAGTACTTCGGCCAGCTAAGCAAGGCTAATTACCCCAGGCACAACTCCATGCTGATGTAGCTACTCTGCTTCCACTTCTGACACAAACAAAAACGTCATTCTCACAGCACCGCATCACACTGCGGAGTCAGCCAGCAAAACACTAAGCTGAAATAAACCACTCAGACTACGCTGGAGGAGAACCACTTTTTAAGATGAAACAATTCAGACATGGCATTAAACATGTAGTAGACCCCCAGCTTTAGACAGGCTGGAATGCATCACTAGCTCCTCACAAGGACTGACAATGTTTGCCTTGCATCATTCAGCCAATAAGTTCTTCCTCATCAACAAGACAGCGAGCGTACAGACAAACCCAGGGTGACTCACTGCCATCACAAAAATCTCAACTTCTTGCCATCATCAGCCACCTCCTGTGGTGCTCTGGTTGCTTTCTCTGCTCAGGGACAGTATCTTGTGTACAGCTGCTGGCAGACACGAGGTAAGCAGTGCTGTTTCCCCATCATCTAGTAAGCAGAAGTAACTTTTATCTTCTAAAGCTGCGCAGTTAGATACAGGAGGAAAGAGATTTCTTAGTGTTAATGGGTTTCTGAATTTCACTGTTATAACCTTTGAAGTTGTTGTGCCAGGCCACAACCAAGAGTGTGCCCATGACAGCAAGATGACCCATGTCACTCCTCCCTACAGGTCAGACTCGTCTGTTTTCCAGCGCCCTTGCAGGCTCTTCTGCAAACAACTCCACGATGACCCACAGACACGCTATGGTACTGGAAAACTCGACAAGCTTGTCAGTGATAGAAAAAGAAGAGCAGTTGTCAGACATGAAACAACAAGAACTTATCAGTGCAGTACAACCACATCACACGGGTTAAAGGATCTGCTGCTTTACCTCACCAAGAGCAGCAGTCTCCAAACCCCACTTCTCCATGGTAACACTGCTCACAGATGGAGGAAACTGTAGCCAGCCTGCATGGTGCTCTGACACAGGTAGAGGAGGAAGGGAAAGTACACTGTCCAAAGTAGCTTCCCTACCTAATGCTGTCACCCAACAAGCAATGACTACACCCTGCTTCCCTGGGAAGTAGTTGCTACAAAGCAACAGGGAATATCTGTGACACTGCAGCTCTTCTAAGCCTTCAACTTCAGTATCTGTCACCTTCTCTCTGTTGTTTTTTTAGTACCTCTCACGTATTTGATGCCCCCCCAAATATATTTTTTATTAAGATGTTAGTAGGGATTTATGAAAGGCAACAGTGAAACCCCTCAGCATCGCGGTTGTTTCATTTCACTGTGGCATCATAAGCGTGCGGGTAGAAGCAAGGCTTACAAAGTTTACCTGCAGACTCAAAAAAACCCCCACCAAGTCCCAGTGTTTCAGCTACGCATATTTTTCCAACAGGAGCCAGAAGCCCCTAGCGAAACCGGAGAAGTAGAAGTTACGGAGGACGGCTCGCAGCAAGCTAAACCTCCAGGAGCCGCTGAGCACGGCACGCCGGGCGCGTCGCTCCCGTGGCCCCGGGAGGCGCCCTCCGAGCCCCGGCGGGCCCGGCGCCGCCCCCGCCGCGACGAGAAGTCGCTGCGTTTCGGGAGGAGCGAAGGGACCGAGGGCGGGTGCCCAGAGCCCGCCCGGGAGGGAGCGCCAGGGCCCCTCACCGCGGGCCGAGGCCCAGCCGCCGCGGCGACACCCGGGACACACCTCACGGCCCCTGCCCTGCCGCTCCGCCCCAGCCCCGGAGCCCCCAGGGGAGCCCCCCGGTGCCTCGCTCAGGCCGGGTCCGGCCCACCCGCCCCCGCCGGGGCCTCACCAGCTCCTTGGGCGGCTTCTCGGGGGTCTTCCCGAAGAGGCCCATGGCGGCGGGCGCCGCCTCACGCCGCCCGCCGCTTCCGGGTTCT
>VZTV01014628.1:22107-32451 GCA_013400875.1 Anhinga rufa
CCCGCCCGCCACGCGTGCGCGCAGTCCCGCCCGGCTCCCGCCGGCACTGCCCATGCGCTGCGGGTGTGGGAGGGGCGGGGGAGGACTGAGCAGCCCCGCCCCTCGCCGCGCCCCTACGGGGGGCGACCCCATTGGTCACCCGGGCCCGGGGGCGATCCCATTGGTCACCCGGGCCCGGGGGCGATCCCATTGGTCACCCGGGCCCGGGCGCACCTGCGCTTCGCACGGCCCTCACAGGGCCCCTCAGGAGAGGGCGGCACTGAGGAGCTGACAGGATTCGGCCAGGGTGCTGATGCCGCCTGGGCACCTCTTCCGCGTCGGTGGCGTTGCGAGCTGGTCCGGCAGGCGCTGATGGTTCAGAGCAATAAAAGCTGATGACAGCGCAGGTTGCGTCACACAGATCACAGGAAAGCACAGTAGGGGCATTTACAAAATCCAGTCATGCAAGGGGTGACTCAAACTAGACTTCGCATCTTTCTCCTGCAGCCCAGGGAAGACCCGCAGGAGACCTAAAGAGAAGGAGAAGCAGCTGTTAGCACAGAAGACATGGCCTGCCTTGTCTTCAGCTGCTAAGGTTCTTTTAGAGATGCCCCACCAGGAAGGCCTGGCTCGTTTCCACTCTCTGCCCTCCTCTCCGCAGCAAAGGGCAGGTACCCTGGCCAAAATTAATGGACAGCTTGGAGCCACCCTGCTGGGTGCTGCGGGCTGAGCTCTGGCAAGTCACTCCAGCTCCTTCCACCCCAGTGCACAAGCTGAGACACAAAAGACTAGAAATAATCACCAATGCACAGAAAGAGTGTGAAAGCTTAAGAAAAAAAAAGGTGCTGTTAGCTTAATCTAACTCTTGATACCTTACAATTATACTTACCCTTGCTATTTATTTCCCAGAGAAAGGCATTTAATAACAGTTACAAAAATGTACAGTTTACCTTTGTCTTTTTTCCTTCTTAAACCTCACGCAGAATGAAGACAGCTCTAAATACACTTTGGAAAGGAGAGGTCTCATTTTGGATGGGGTACAAGCAGTGGGAAAACCAGCGTTACAAAAGTGAGACTGGCAGAGACCTTCAGAGGTGAATAAATCCATCCTCTCTTAGTAACAGATCAAAACACCAATTGCCCTCATAAAACCTACTGACATAAGTAACCTCAGATCAATTGTTTGACATTTTCCATTTACAGTTGGCCGCCAGCTTTCGAGCACGCAGAGAGTAAAACACTACTTCAAGAATGCTTAGCATCCCAGTTAACTCAAGACACTTTACAAATACTAGCACAACCCAGCCCAGCGAGGTGAAACAAGCGAGCAGCGAAACTGCCGACCTTGTTACAGGCACAGTCTTCGCCCTGTTCTCCAGATTTTAAACTGTCAACGCGTTGGGTAAGGGCTGTCTGAGGTTCTGCGCTCTGTAGAAAACAATCCTACTTGGATGCCCCTGCTGCTACTGACACGAGCATTTCATAAAATAAATACATCCAACTGCTTTTTCTTTCCTGCTGGGACTACCAATGCACAACACCAGCTGCTGTAGATTTTGAAACAGATGCATCACCAGGAACCGGATCACAACAATTTATATAACTCGGGCAAAGGGACACGAGGGGACTGAACCTTCAGTCACAGCTATCTACTGGTCATAATTATCTGCTCATAAGGATGCATTCTCTGCGGCTCTCCTGCTAATTAAACAGCAGTTTGTGACGTTCATCAGAAGGATTGGACTAGTAGAGCAATGGAGGTCATTAAAGCAAGTCTTCAGCTGAAACAGGTGCACACAAGGGTTTGCAAATAAGGCTGAACCTGTGCACAGGAGCTACTTGGGCCCAGGCTTGGTACGAGGAAGCCGGCTTTCAGCAGCAGAGCCGCGCTCCAGAGGCACACAGTGCCCCGAGGGCATGGCGTTGCCTGAACTTACTGCTCACAGTGTTTGGCAAAATGCTGAAGTATTATACTCACAAAAGCTGTCCTCCATTCCCCTTCTGAGATGGCAAGGCCTTGGTTCAGTGCAGGTTTCAAGACAGTGCTGAAACAATGTGGATTTCAGCCCCAGCTGCTTATGGTAAGCACATAGGCTAAGCGTCACGCTGCCACACAGATCGGAAGCAGAAATGCTCTTTGCCCTCATTATGTCTCTCCGCTGCTCTGCCTTGGCTGTAATGACAGATAAAGGACATGTACTGACAGGCCTCAACTGGAATAAAAATTACTTTCTGGACCTCAGGAGAGTTGGTGATATTATGCCCCTTCTACCTCCCTGCTGCAGTACTACAGTAGGAAAAGGAAACGAGAGAGGAAAAAGTACTCACAATTAAAAGCAGCTCTTCTGATAACGAGGATATCCTCTTGGGGGGACACCTGGTGACTGGAGGCATGAAACATTTGTTATTAAAAAAAGATAGTGCCCAGATAACCCAACAATGCCAAGCAGCTTTGTGAGCACCAGCCCCCGACTCTCTGTGAAAGCACAGAGAGACGGATCCTAACTGTCAGATGGACCCATGTTTACATTTCCTGTTATCAGCTTAATTATCCTCCTTTCTTACCAGATGGGCAAGGACAAGGAAAGAAAGAAAACAACGCAACAACTGAAAACACCTTTCCACTTTAGCCTTTTCTTCTACTTGTGTCATCTCATATTCATTTTTTCTTTTCTTCTTTTTTCCCCTTTTTTTCTTTCTAACCAACATTTCCTCTCTGGATTTTCAGCTAGATGATTTCTGAAAGGTACAAACAAAACCACGCTTTCATCTTGAAAAATAAAGAAAACAACAGGCTCAATTTTTTATGGCATCAAACAGCTATCACTTTTCTCCAAGAAATCAGAAATCACTTCAAACTATCAGCAGTTGGAATCTGGCAATTTTTACCTTTACAAGCCACTTCTGTCACTGCACAACAATATTCTGCTATTTCACGATGGTTTACTATGAGGTGGAAGAGGGGCTAACCTAAAGTCTTGCTAGATGTCTGCAGATGAGAGTGCTGGAGAGACGGCTGGTAGAAGAGGATCTCTGTCTGATAAAGCAGTTTGTAATCAACTGGAAAACCACTGGTTGAGCAGAGAAGCACCCCAACGCAGAGGGCTTAGGAAAGAAGTAGTTCCCCGTGGAAGACCATCACCTTCCTCTTGGCCAGTGGCTAACACTGGAGCAATGAATTCCTGCATCGCTAGGAGATGATTTATTAGTCACAAAAGTTGTGTTATATTTTTATTGTCTTCACAGATAAATCAGACCAGCAAGACATCCGTAACCATACACACAAAATATTTATCAAAACAATTAACATTACAAATCTCCTTTTAAAATAATTTATTTCACTGATTTCTTTTTAAATGGTACTGTCTTACAACATACATTATTCAACAAAGATGTGCTGAACAGACTCTAAAATAAGAAACACTTAAATTAAGCAACTCTCTCCGATCAGAAATTCGATTTCACCGACATCCTAACTTGTAAACGTTTGCTGGAATACGCTTCTGTTGTAGGCTTGATTTTTGTGCTTACACAAACAGCATCAATTTTCCAGATGTTGAAAAGAAGAAGTTATTGTACGATAAGTATGCATTCAGTCCAACATACAAGGCAACCAAATGATTCTGTCGTTAACGTTAGCATCATGTATATTTTAGTTCACTGCACTAACATTTAAACTAAAACTTCAAACCACATAATCTTTTAAGTGACTAACATTTAAAAGGCAAGCAGTAATATCCTGAAAGCTTACAAAGGACATCAGCACACAGCTAAGATGGGGTATCATTCGACAAAGGCTGCGGATGTGTGTATGGCTGCTTTTTTTTGTACGAAGCCCACCTGCAGACGGGGCAGCAGTGTCGCCCACCGGCCAGCCACATCACGATGCAATTCTGGTGGAACACGTGGCCGCACGGCAAGCCCACGAGCAGACAACCATCTGCAAAATTTTCTAGACACACAACACATTCTGTACAGTGCAACATCTCGGAGGGCCAGGTGGACCAGTCTGGCTCCACATCACCTGTGGCGCTGTACGAGCCGTAGGATCTCGCTTTCCGTTCATAGGGCTCGTGATGACAATATTTATTGGCACACGAACAGGTCTCGGCACCGCACCGAGGCTCTCCTTCACTGCGCCTATGAAACGTGTTTAGCTCATCGTCCTCCGAGACTTCTTTTTCACTACTGAAGACCTCTTTGTTTTCACTGTCAGAGTCACTTTCGCTGTCTTGAGAGGTTTCCAGAGCTTCCTCATCAGAATGGACGCCAAGGCATTTAAACCGCCACATCGGTAAGTTTTTTATGTAATCGGTTGGTATCAGAGGGTGAAGCCAGAGATCGGGGAAGGCCAACCGCTCTAAGAACAAATCCGGGTCTTCATCCCAATCCGAGTCAAAAGGAAAGTGTTGAAAAGAAGCAATAGGATGAAACAAGTAGCTGGTGTACCAGTCCCACAGGCTTGATAGCCACTCCAGGTTATTAGCATTTACTTCATCAGTGTTGTTATTGCGTCTTCTTTTCTTCTCGAAGTAATCAATTAGTAAACCATGACCAAGGTAGGTGCTGAGGAAAAGGGCTGGATGCGAAGAGTAGAACATCCAGTCGGCTCTTACCCAAGAAGCCAAAGTAGTTGTGTTAGAGTACCTGAAGAGTTTTAAACTGTACTCATAAAAGCTGTCTAAGTAGGGTAGTTGCAAAAAACCTAACACAGGTAGCCAGGAAATAATTAATAATGAATTATACGTCCCTAAAGTGCTTATAAGAACCACAAAACGCTTTATAGTAGCGCCTTGTGTAATGAACAGGTCCATCCAAGCCATCAGATTAACCAAAACTAAGCTCAAAACAAATAAATCATTAACTTCTGGTTGCAGTGAGCGCAAAAAGGAATCCATGGCACGTAGTGATATAAATTCACCAGTGTTATTTCCATACCTGTAAATCCCCTCGGGAGTCCTAAGTATGTACGATGGTGTCTTGAAGATACCAATTTCTGCCATGTAACTTTTATTGTCCCAGTTTTCCACATTCACAAAAATAAACTCTACTCTTCCAGTAAACTTTACGCTTAGTGCAGAGAAGAACGCTGGAGGCTGGTCAAGGTTGGCAAACAGGTATATTTTCACACGGTACTGGTCACTTTTGTTCCATTCTTCTTTTAAATGTTCGGAGTTGTAGATGGTTTTGATCCGAGAAGCAGCATGGGCTGTGATCCATTTGAAAATGTGCTCCACTTCAATTTTGCGCCCACTGTATTCCTTAAGCATCACTTTCCCCTTGGAGGTACTGGTTTGGGGAACCGACATAATGAGGGTGGATTTCAGCCAACCCCTCCTCCGGCAGTATCTACAAAGAAAACGGCAGGTTAGATTAGAGGGTTTCATAACCCTGGAGCTGCAGTCTTTAAATTTCTGTTATGAGCCGAAAAATGAGACATGCTGAGCACCTGGGAACCTTTACGTATAATAGTAGGAAATACAGGCACCCAATATTCTCTGGCAAAGTGTATTTATTCTTGCAATACCTTTCCTATCTATCTTACAGAGATGTCGTAAAGAGATACGTATCCATAAAACAGGAAGAGGAAGTGTGTTAATTTTCGTGGGTCATTATAGTAAACAGGCCATACAGTCATTCATGCTTTGTAACTGGATTTGAAAAATACACAAGCTGACTCTTCACTATAAAGCTTTAGTCTTAGAAGCTGTTCTTCCTTGGCCTTCCAGCCAAGAAGATAACCACTACGGTGTAACTCCACGTCCCACAGCTTTCCTGAGCCTGCGGATAACTTTCCCAGTGCTTCCTTCCATCCTAGTTTAGCCAAGCAGTGGCAGGGTGAAGTTAATAGGACATCGGTCTGTTCGCAGTTGCTTTAACGAAGCAGAAAAGTGTCCACTTCCTACGGGGGCCATTTTGGAAGGGTGCAGACAGGCTAAGGGGTGTGGTGAGAGAGCTTGCCTCAAAACCAGGGGAGGAGGAAGCAAGACGCATGCTGCCAAGTGATTTGGGCTAAAAGAATATCCCCGCTGTCTGGCAGGCAGGGTGCTGAGATGGGATGAACTCCAAATCCACACCTGAAAGAAGAGGCTCTTCAAGGCTGAACCCTGAGTCATGGTCCAGACCCCAGTAACTACAAGACGAGTCTGATGACTCAGAAGATGCCTCCTCTCATGCATCTGTCCTACCAGCATCACTTTAAATTGCCACCCAATTTATCTAGTCCTCCTTTTAGCAAGTGTCTGGCAAGTTTCAACAATCAAAACATCACACGGCCAGCAGGCATGCAAACTGCCTCAGAGAACCCTGCACATTGACATTGGGGCCATCAGCCTCATTCGCTAGCCATCTCACCTACACCCTCTCTGGCTTTGGTCTATCACCATATATTTAGACAATTACAACTCCCCATCTCAGGAATCTGAATGTAACATTTTTAGAAGGGGCCATTAGATATCACCCTACTAATAAAGGTATCCTGACTACTGTAGCGTGCAGTGTTCTTCTGAATTTCAGCTGCCAACTGATGGAAACTAATCACAGGGGTTTACTCAACAAAACAGTTCTTGTATTAGGTAAAAATAAATTAATTTAAAATGTAATCATAATATTAAGACTAGTTAGGAGCTATGCAAAGAGAAACACTGCCAAATTTTTAAGATGTTTAAATACCAGTGTTTTGATTACACAAGATTATTTTGCATAAGCACTGCAAAGTCTAACAATTTTCTCTTATGATTAACTTTGAGATTTCTGTAAACATTTAGGACTTAAGCTGTGTAAGGCATGTGCATACCCATACATGCCACTGGAATTCTAGACAAAGTTTCCCATCACATGAAGCAAATGCTTTCAACAAAATGTTCAAAACAAAAATTCTTCTTACAGCAGCACAGAATTATTAATAGCTTCACTGGCTTCGCTCTTCTTCCTATATCGAAACCATATGCAAACAACAGTGAGTCTTGCATAGCAGGCTGTATGTTGTCAAAGGGTGTGTGCAAGTTTATATATAAACATATACACATTTGTCAGGGAACAGGATTTGTCAGTAATCCTGAGAAGCGGGCACTGTTTGCAAGGTTCGTGCTAACCTGTGTTCCTCCTTTTCCAGATGGCAATGTAACAACTCTACAACTGATAGAGTTCTCTTATGTGGGCTATATATATACACACATATATTCGGCTTTGTCCTAAGCAAGCACAGTTCTTGTCCCCACATGCCTGGACTATAAGGCCAGGTTCTTCTATTCATTCCCTTCCATTGCTGTGTTACACTCCGCATAGTCTAATCATCTATTTCCCATATGATGCTTTACGATGATGCAGATCTGTGTTTATGATGCTGATAGATAATGTAATGGCGACTTCTGAACAGACTTCAGTAGAGATAAAAACGTGAATAAAGCCACCTTCTGTCACAGCTACTTTTACAACACAGCAAGCCCTGCTGCCAGAACACAGCTGAGCCTTAAGACATACTCAGGATTTAGCTAATCCTTTAAGAATATACCTGGGGTCACTGGAACAGTTAAATGTGCCAGTACGTATGCCAAATCTTGATACTTTCTTCACCATTTTCTCCCAGTGGACTTTACCCACCAGTGGGCTTCTGTCGTTTGCTACAACCTATTGCCAAAAGAAAAGAATAATTTAGTATCACAGTGAGTTTGCTTCCTGAAATAAAGAGCGAGTTTCATGAGAACAGAGATCTTGTCATCGTTGATACTGTTTTCTCCTTCTCTTAGAACATACAATAGGTATATAAAACTGGTAGTCACACTAAGTGTCTTTGGAGAGTGAAGCTCTGAGATGGCAATATAGTTTCTGCAGAAAGACAAAAGTGCATCATCGTTTTCAGTACCGGTTAAGATACTAAAATCAGTGATAGGTAACAAAAACCTTGGGAAAATAACAAAACTGTCATTAACCAGGTCATAGTAGGGGAGAAAGGAAGAGGATGGAGCAGGTTCCTCCTCTTTGCAGTAAAAAAGACCATTATTTTATTATAATTCTCCATGAAAAGTTACAACATGACAAAGAAATGCTGTCTCAGAGCAAGTAAAATGAGTTGGAACGTAGGTACCTAGTACCAGATTATGCTGCCAACAACCGCTTCTAAGCAGTGGAAACTAGCGGTTAAACTCCTAGATAATGCCTAAAAATCTTGACTCCTTCCATCTTTGACAGTGACTCACTCTGTAACCTTATGTGACTGTTCCACCAACCCCAATGTCCTGTCTGCCATTTCAGGATGATAATTCACTGTGATCCCAAGGTCTAATTTGTTCTAACCTAGTATATTAAAGCAGTACTTCAGGTTACCTAGACGTAAGCTTCTGCAGACACAAATGACAAAGAATTAAGCACTCATCCTCTGACTTATAACTGTACAGGGAAGAGGAAGGAAAAAAAAGAAAAAGAAAAACCTGCCAGCCTGCAGTTGACAGGTAATTTTGAATGACATGACTGATCATGCATTATTCCATGAGCCATCACAGTTTCTATTTTAGAAGTGCCTCACATGCTTCTGCAGGCTTACTGGCAACCACTTAAAATATATTTTTAAATTAAGTTTTGAAACCTCCATTTGTTAAGGTATTTGTTTACCCGCCATTAAACTTCTCCCAGTCATTTTCTGACTTAACCTCAAATGTCAGCTTTTCTCTGGAAGTTCGGTTCTCACCATGACTGTACAGGCTGAGACGCAGACCTGGAGTGCATGTCTGGCCTTTGAGACTCAAAAAAAATTATCTGCTTTGTAGCAAGTAGCATCCTCTCAGCAACTTAAAATAACAAGAGAATTCACTAAGCAGAACGTTCTACATAGGGAAACAAGGTTAAAGTGAAGTTACAGGTTACACTCGCATTCTACTGAGCCCAAAATGTTTAAATAAAACCAGAGGTGAACGTCTAGATAAGAATCCTTCAAGTTATACTCAAAACACACATACCACATAGAAAAGCCTTTTTGATTAACTAAACATAACCTTCAAGCACTGAGACAACCAGCTGGGGAAATCTGCTGTATTGTTGAGGCTTCTTTACATCACCCAATGTAACCGAGGCAATTACTTTGGATATTTTAAACTCCCTCCTTTCATGTACTTCAGCTAAAAGAGACCACGTTCATAAAGACACCTTAAATCCAGTATAGCCTCAGAGCTACTACGGCATGATAAATGCACCCAACATAGTAAGGAATCGCTATGTTTTATTAGTAAGCATACAAGTAAAACGTTGACAACTGGATTACTCTTTGGTACAACTACTCAGAGATCGTTTTTTTCCAAAATTCTGTGTGCATGTTCTGAAATAGCCTAGCACAGTTGTTGAGAGTATGCTAATGTTAGGTGCAGGACGACTGATCCTGCTCAGCTGTTTCTTCTGTCTGATATTACAGTATTCACCTGAAGTGTCAAGAGAAAGAGACTTTCTTCCTTTGAGGAGGCCTTTGTATTTTTTTGTTTTACCACCATCTGGCTGTTTCTACTTGTGGATTTTTTAACACCAGTTTAATTCCCTTCCTCTTAAGAAGTCTTTCCTCTTGGAGAAAGTTATTTATGCTGAAGGACGATGACAGAACTAGCAGTTTGTATTTTGGAACGAGATAGAACCGTATTGCGGTTTTGCACACTGAAGCTTTGTAAAATTTCTTGGGCTCGTGTTTTTTTATGTCATTATGGCAAAAAAATTCCCAAATAAACACGTCCTTTGCAGCTGCTCCTTGCAGACAACACCCACTTACAACATTGGGAGTTCACCACACAGAGGCAGGGGTTTGTATTTTGGAAAGCAGTCATCATCTCCATGGATGAGGGAGTCTGAGAAAACACTGCAGATTAAGCAATCACAATGTAATTCAGTTTAAATTAAAGATAAAATCTGTTACAAGTGTTTGCAAGTTATTTAAGAAGTGTGAATTTTGATAAGCTAACAAATTTAGCTTAAAAACCTGTGACTGAGGAAACCAGGAACTTGAATGTGAAAGAGGCCTGGAAGTTCTTCAAGTCTGAGCTGTTAAAGGGATCAGGATTTTACATTTCAAGCAAGGGGGAAAAAGTTGTCAAGTCCTGCACTTCTCCCTAGCAAGCACTTCCAAAAAGATGCTAGAAATAATTTGAGAATCTACAAAGGAATGAAAAAAAGGTCAAAAGGAAGAGCTGGCAAAGAAAGATATGCGAGAAATGAAAAAAATGTAAGGAAAAATGAGCAATTCAAGTTAGACCATACAAAGAATATTACAAGCTGCACCAGAAGGTTTTTCAGTCACATGAATAAGAATAGAACAGGGAAGAAAGCAGCAGGATCACCATACAATGACAACAGGATAGAAATGTAAGATAATTTTCTTTTTAAATGACA
>VZTV01014632.1:0-12394 GCA_013400875.1 Anhinga rufa
AACCAAAACAACAAAACAAAACCTTGCAATGTGTTAGGAATATGGTCTGGAAGAAGCTTGCATGTAACCTTCAAGAGAGCGGAAGAATTCAGCAAATTGGGGTAGCAGCTCTGAACAGATGGATACTTCCTTGTTAGCTCTGTTGCACTGATAAGAGAACTAGGTCAGCTCTGGAGAAAGCATTTTATCTGCATGCTTCTCTTAACTGGAATCTGGTGCTTGGGTGTTGTAACAGGCTTGCTGACTTGCAGCTCTGCACAGGGGGTTGTGCTCTCCATCTCATGTTTTCCTAGGGGTCAAAGTGTGGTCTGAAGCCCTGTTGCTTTCCTCTCTGTGGCATGTGCTGCTTTTACTGTGGGGGTGATGCAGTCAGTCCCCGGGGGTGTAAGTAGCATCTTCCATCATGCTGGTGTAATGTCTCTGGCTGAAGTTCATAGGGCTGTTGTTCAGCTCTGGAAGTATATTGCTCTGTCTCTTGGCAGTGGATGAGGATACAGTGTGCAAAGCATCATCTCTGGTGTTTATTCCAGTGGAGCAAGTAGAGGAGAATGATGGCTCTTGGAGGGGAGCATATGAAAGGCTATGGCCTTCTGTGGTCAGCCGCTGGAACAGCAGTGTCTTAAGGTGGGATTCTGCCTACTCCCATGCAGGGTTTCCCTTTCCTTACCCAGTAAAGCTTGGTGCTTTTAGTTGGTACCTACTGACTTACAACTGTCTCTGGCAGCAGCAAAAGTGGAAGCTGAAATGCAGAGATGCGCTGAGGCATCTGGGATGCTTAATCCACAGGTACCCTAGTCCTCTTTTGCCCATGCATTCTCCATGTTACTGGCCTTTATGAGGTTTTGTCCTGGGTTTGAATGTTTGGGTTTTTTTTTTTTTCGCCCCCCTCTACTTTGCTCTCCTCTGTATTCTGTTTCCATTTTTTACTAGCCTTTTTTGCTCAGCATGTGTTGAATTGCCATCATCCAGATATCCCCAATACATCACACATCACCACCTATGAGGCTGGCAGCTTTAGTGACAGCTGACAGAAGATGCTATAAAAGATGTGAACCCAAAAGAGGAGGTTGGTTTGGAGGTTGTTGCTCTGACGCCTGTTCCTGCTCTGCAGGTGCCTCGCCATTTCAGATCCAGGATTTGTGCAACCGCTGTAGTGTTTCTCTTTGCTGGTTACCCATCCTCTTATGGCCTCCTGATAAATTATTTTGTGTAATGATTTTTGTGTGCGTTCATTGCTTTAGCTTTATGGTAGATGACACAGATTAAATGAAGCCAGACAATGCTCTCTGTTCGGGGTAATGACTTTCAACTGCAGTGTCCTTTTGTCAGTGTAAATTATGGTAAATGATGTAATGTTAGACTGAAAAGGTACAAGCTACAAAATGGTATGAGTAGCAAGATCCCCCAAGAAGATGAATTGCCTACCTGGAAATCTTATCCATTGCATCCCTATGTGCATGTGAAAGGAGTGTCAGCCACAGCATGGGAGATGTGCACTTGAGAAAAGCATGCACATGGGAAACACTTAGGAAGTAACACGTGCTTCTTGATAATGCCTAGAAGATTTAAGCGTTGTAGGCACTTCTGACTTGGAGTTCTTCATATTATACCGATCTTAGTATGATTTTTCAGAGCTATACCCTGAAACAACAGAATTGTATCAAGTATTTCACAGGTTAGAATCAATACTTTGTCCAGAATAGCAATTTCAGCTTATTTTAAGTTTGGGTTGTGTTACATTTTTGAATGTGCTGGGCTCCCCAGTTGAGATATAATCAAATTCCCTGGTAGTTTGTGGTTTAGGTTCCCATCCCGAAATAGAATCTCACCAGTGGTATAACAGCTGGAAATTTCAGTATTAGGTTCATATCCCAGCTTTTTGTCTTTAAAATGAAGTGAAATCAGATGGCAGGGTCTTGCTCAACCTAGACTAAAGTAACCAAAGACTGAAAATAATCTGTGCACAAATATGATGTATTTTGGAATTGTGACCATCTGCAGTAGTGTTCACCCTTGGTTTAAGTAACTCTGAACATCTGAAAACAAAAGTTCTGTCAGCAATGGACTTAATATGAATTGATTTGAAATGGTATGCCATAGAGGGAATAGCATTATGTTTAAAAGTACAGTACTGCTGCAAGGTATTCGTGGCTATTCCTTTTTTTGTGCCAGAGGCTTCATGTGAAGATGAAGCTGGGGAAGGGTCTGGAGAGCAGGCCTGATGGGGAGCGGCTGAGGGAGCTGGGGGGGCTCAGCCTGGAGAAGGCTGAGGCGAGCCCTCATCGCTCTCTGCAGCTGCCTGAAGGGAGGCTGTGGTGAGGGGGGGGTCGGTCTCTCCTCCCAAGTCACTAGTGATAGAACGAGAGGAAATGGCCTCAAGCTGCGCCAGGGGAGGGTTAGATTGGGTATTAGGGAAAAACCTCTTTCCTGCAAGAGTGGTCAGGCCCTGGCACAGGCTGCCCAGAGAGGTGGGGGAGTCACCATCCCTGGGGGCGTTCAAAAAACATGTAGACGTGGCACTGGGGACATGGTTTAGGAGACATGGTAGTGTTGGGTTGACAGTTGGACTTGATGATCCTAGAGGTCTTTTCCAACCTTAATGATTCTATGTAGGATAAGCTGAAATTTTTGTGGCCATGTGATCCCCCTTCTCCCCCCCCCNNCCCCCCCCCGCCACTTCCTCCCTTGCCCAAATATTGCAAGACTCAGTATCACGAGACTGAATTAATTGATTCCCTTGATACTTGGAGAGGGAGATGAAGTCCTCCTTCAGCCTTGCTGGTGGCATTCTGGTTCTCCACCATGAGAATACTGGCAGTTTACTGCTCTTGTGGTCTAATGCCAGCTGTGGCCCTGAACTTGTTGTAGGACACATGCTCGCCTCGGTCTCCTGTGGTGGTTCACTTGTTCCTTTGGGGCTTGTCAGTCTGTGCTCATTTGGCTTCAAAGGGCAATGGTCTTTGCTGTCCTTGCTATCTACATGGCTCAACTGGTGGAGCCGGCAGCAACCGCTTGCCATGCTTCCCCCACGGATGTGTCTCACTTTCCTTCCTCTGACAAAGTTGTGCTCAAAAATGCTGTCCTTAAAATGATCTGGCAGACTTTTCTTCTAGAAGAGTGAGTCTTCTGAGACATTTGTAAGACACTGTCCTGTGCAGTATGGTAAGGCAGTAAATTATTTATGTGAAATACATGTGCAACTAGACTAAGCACAAAGCAGTGTACGTCCACAGGCGTGCATGTGTGTGTGCTTGTGTACAGTGTGCCGTGCACACGCACGGGTTACAGAGAACCCACAGAGGTTGCACAACCAAGTGCTCTGAAGTTAAGAAATGCCCAAAGTGAGCGATTAAGAAATAACCTGAGTAATACTTGTTCCCCTTTTCACATGCTGTTAGCTCAGTCCCTGCTCCATCAGCCCCTTGCTCTGTTGGGCATCCAGTGATGGCCACAGCGGTGGGATGGAGTCCTTGCCTGTGTGGAGCAGGTGTGATGGGATGGTGGTCTTTTTATGGCCTTAAAACCTCTGAATGCCTATATCCTCCATTCCACATGTGGCTCTGTACCTTATCTACCATATGATGTTCAAAGTGCTCTGAAGAGTGAATTACTGGATTCCTTGTGGGCTTTTCTCTGGTGCTTATTTCAGTGATGGCCAACTGCTCTGCAGATGTAGCTCAGCCCTGCTGTGAGGGAGGGTGTTTTCTCTGTGCTGGGGGAACTTAGGCCTCAGGTTGAAACATCCATGGTCTGATTATTGGCTTAGGATTATAAAATACTTTCTTTTTTAATTTATTTTTTATTTAAAAGGTTTCAGCTCTGAGCACTCACCACTTCTGCAGGTGAGGCCGAAGCATCTCAGCCCAGGTCTTCAGAAATACCTTGGGCTGCACAGTCAGTGCATTGGTACTCGAGAGGCCTCTGGGCTTCCCCATGTCAGGTGCCCATGGTGTGGGCTGTCCCGTGTTGCAGTTTCACTGGTGCGACTGTCCCCTCTCTCTGCTGGCCCCAGCACCCTGTCCAACAGATAATAAATGAGGCAGGTGTCTCCTGGTATTAATCATCATTCATAATTGGTGACGATGGCATTGCCTATAGTGTATCTTGATTTTTTTTTCTCCTTATCTGCTTCTCATTTGTTAAGCTATCCGAGACTGTACATTCATTTCAAAGCTGCCACTGAAGTGTATGCAACCTCTTCAGTAAGGCTCTAATTCTGAGTTTGAGGGCTCACCATCAGCAACTGCCACTTACCGTGACATTTTCCACTTAAGGAAGAGCCTTTCCAGGCCCAAGTACCAACCTTTTTTAAGTGCTGTTCTCCTTACCCAGTGGATTAGTGTCTCCTCACCCCCTTTAACAGTAGCCTACGGCTGCCTGTGACTTAAACTGGCCTTTTATTTCAAATGTCTCCCTTTCCAGAAGGGATCACAATCACATGGGCTGAGCAGGATTTTGCCATTAGTGGGGGGTTTTCCTGTAAGTGTTCCCTAGCAGGATGCATTTCCTCTTGCATAAGCAGGCTGAAAACCCTCCGAAGCCACAGAAACACATCTGTTGGATTCTTGAGACAGATAAATCCTTTATAAACAGGAAAATGGGCAAAGTCATGGCAACTCTTGTGACACATCATGATGGGAGATCAGAAAGAAATGGAATGAAAAGTATCACTGTGCAAGCAGGGCTGACAGCATCCCGCGTTTCTAAGGTCCTTTTAAATGCTGACAAAAAGGCCAGTGGCTGAGCTGTACAGCGGGCACAGGCAGTGGGAGACGAAGTTAAATGTTTGGTAAAATTGGGGGGGAAAAGAAGAGTTTTGAAGACTCTTTCTGGTGTCCCCACCAGGATGTGTAAGATGCTGTGTGTCGTGGAGCGGGATCCAGGAGATCAGCGCAGTCGTAGATCTGTCAGCACTTCTATTGTAGTGGTCTTTGCAGGGTGTCTAACGCTTCTGTTTTAATTTTGCTGAGGGCTGTAACTCTGGCAAAATTTAAACTCCTTTCAACTCCCAGTCGTGAGGTTTTAAATCCTCCAAATTTGTACTTCACAAAAAAAGAGAAAATATTTCCTGTCTAGCAAGTGTATGGAGATCGTTCCAGCTCCCTAGCTAAGATTTAACAACGCAGACAATGATCTAATTAGACTTCCTTTTTTAAAACTCTTCCTCCAAGGCCACTTCCTAAGAGTAAATCCCTAGCACAGCCCTGTTGACCATGGAGGCACTTTCTTGCCCACTTGGGTGTTTCAAAGTCACTTCCCAAGGGTCCCAGGACTGGCCAGGTCATGCTTTTGCATGTGTGCTAGAGGGTGAATGAGGCTTTCCTTATGGTGAATCATCTCGGATGTCGGGTGTCTCACCTGATAATCCTACAAGCAGTCAACCTGGGAGCTCCTGCCTGCAGCCTGCCTCCACTGATGGCTGCACATGGCCCTGCTGAGAGAACCTGTGGCAACCAAATTCAGCTGTGGTTTTCTTGCAGATGGTGGAGGAGGGGATCCTTTGCACTGCAGTATTGAGAAACAAATGAGGATACTAAATGCTCTTCACGTTTTGACAAGAGGCTGGGGTAGGGAGAAGATGACTTTTTTTTGGTGCTCAGGATCAAGCTAGTCCTGTTATGTTTTTCACCTGCTCGCTTTCCATGGTGTGCTGCGAGATCCACAGTCACTGCTCTTTATAACTACAGCCTGCACATTCCCCCCCTTCTCTTTGGAGAGCAGCCAGATCAAAATGGCTGTGATCCAACGCCAAGAATCACTCCCTTTGCTATGGAAATGAGGACTTGGAGGCTGCTCACCATGTGTTCATCAGAGAGTTCCTGCTAAGGATGATGAGCTGTAGGTGGGGAAGAGGGCAGCGAAGGTGTGCTTGAACAAATCCGTTTGGAACAAATAAGGATATTTTTGGATACATCTGATTCTTTGCATTTTTTAAAAGTCATTTATAGAAAACTGAAAAATCACCCTTTCCATCAAATGGTGAAAATGAGGGAAATAAAGTAGTAGAATGTCACCATAGGATAAAGAGTGTTTCTCTTCCATTAGAGTGGAAGGGGTGGGAGACCTCCCAGTATCTATATATATTTGAGATAAGCATTTTTTTGTAGTGTTCTGGTATTGATCAAGGGAAGGAAAGATATAATTATCCAAGCTATACAACTAATCCTTCTTAGCTATTGTATCCCCATTCCTGGCATTAAAGTGGACAAATTGCAAAACCCCGGGGTACATGATACATTGACACAGGGCAATTTGCTGCACGTTAACTCAGCAAGGCAAGTTTAAGCCTTTGCTTTACCTTCTTCTAAACCATCAGATTTTAATCTTGATGCACAGTGGGATGGGAACATTGTCAGTGGGTGAACATTGATGAAAATTGACTGTGCACAAAGCAGGCTATTTTTTGCTTCTCCTAGACGAGTTACACACCCCAGGCAGATGAGTGAGCAGGGTTTTGCTGCAAAGACCTGTGAGGTGTGTTTTCAGAAGGGAGAGGGCTGAGCTCTTTGCAAGCTTCCTGCAGTGTTGCAGCACGTTGGGCTTTGCAAGAACATCCCTGCTTCTTCAGGGTGGCCTGATGTCACCTCGTGTGCTGGCGAGGGATGGAGGATGGGGGTGATGCTGCTCTTGCGCGGTGCTCGCTGTGGGAGTTGGCAGAATCGAAGCCGGGGATGCAGAAGTCTGGGCAGCAAAGCCCAGCCTGCCATGCAGCGCCCTAACAGCTTATGGCAGGGAGGAGCCCTCTCGGGATGAAAGTGTCTGACAGGTCTCTGAATGAGTCTACACAATAAATTAGTAACTGGGTGTGGAGCTGCATTTTTTTTATGATGTATCTTAATTGGGCCTCAGGCAGCTTGATAAGTACAGTGTTCCTTGTCTTTTGGGGTCCTTTGAGTTGAAATTCACCTTTTCTTTGTACGTGATTCAGTGGGGCTGGGGCTTGGCTGGGATCATGCTCTGGATCCACCCAGGGAACAGGGCTGGTGCCCCTGGATGGAGCCGTGCCCTGCCTCATCCACCCACCGGGAATGGCCACGCGTGCATCCCTGGGGAGCCCACCAAGCCGCCTGCGCTGGCAGCCCTCCACTTTGAGGTGTGATATACCATCTGCTTCGGCAGAGTTTCTCCCATCCATTTTGGATAAGTTAATCTCCTCCTTTGCCTGAAAACAAAACAAAAACCTGCATCGCACTGTGAGTGGAGTAGTTGTACTTTCACCCCCCAAAATGGGTGCGCTTTATTGCCAGGTGATGAATTATCTGTCCCCTGTGTAATGGTTTGCTCCTAATATGTCATAGCCCCATTGCATGAAAGATACTGTCTGCCCTATGGCTTCAGCTGCTCCGTCCTGGTGTAGAGCTGAACGTGAACTCTCGGGGTGTTGCTGTGCATTATGAGCATAAAAAGATATCGGTGTCTGGATTTTGCACCCTTACCTGCTGGCTGGAGTTGGAGAGCTGCTCCTGGTTTACTATTTCCCATTGCACTGTGGTGTCACTGGGTGTGTCCAGCGTGAAACAGGCCTTTTATTTGTGCTGTAAGTTAAATAATTGGCATAAAGTGTATCATGCAATTTTAAGTACAGAGGAAGCCTAAGTTCATCTATAATATGACAGTAATCATCAATAACTTACATATAGCTTTTTTTCACATGGACATCTCAAACACCCCAATCATTCACAAAATTCTGCATTTAAAAACTACACCTGTTTTTTCTTAAACTGTGTGAATTATTAATAAAATGGTGATTGTGGCACTTCTGCAGCTTTGAAACAGCAGAGCTAACTGGGGAGATTTAACAGGACATCAGTATAGAAACGGTACCGTGAGAAATGCTGTGGGGAAAACCCACCTTCTCCCAGTGGCTGGAAATACATTCAGAGCCCTTCACGCCTGTGTCACCAGCTCATAGAGTTCAGGTCATCGGTGGCTGAAAGCCATTGCCAGCTGCGTGGCCCGTGTGAAAGGGGTCGGTGGCTTCCACCCCACACCTGGGGACAGATGTCCCCATCGCAAAAATGACCCCGCAATTGGTGCATTTACTATCTGTGCCTGCAGAGAAGCTGGCTTTTCCCCAGATGGATACCTGCCTGCCTGGGCTGTGACCCTCCGTCTGGGCTTTGCTCTTACCATCATCGCACTGGTGACTCTGATGGCACTTCCACCTCGGCAGCAGCTGCCCAGGCTGCAGTCGGAGCCGCTGTGGAGATGGCCAGTGCCAACTCCCAAGTGCTTCAGCTGGACACGGTCGGGCGGGGGGGGGAAGCTTATGGAAAACAAATAAATACTCTGATTATTTTTTCTTATCTATGTGGAAACCAGAGCATTTCACTCGATAGCTGTCTGTTAGGTTAATTGTAACATTCTTCTCCTCTTTAAACATAATATGTGACTGCTTATTTCCCAGCTCTGATGAGTGCCTTCCTCTAGTTACTCAGCTTTTTGTTACTGTTCTTTTTTTTTTTTAACCTCCAAGACTACAAAACAGCGATCATTCTGAAGTACGCTTTCATGCAAAGCCTTTGCAGTTAGAGACAGACGTACAACCTTTTATCACTTCTGCTGCAGACAGGCTGTGCAGAGGGAGACGTGCTGGAGCCACGTTCAGAGTCTCTCACTTGAGAGTGTCAGGCTGGTGGGTCTGGAGCAAGAGGCTCTGCGAAGCCGAGCAGTTTTTCCCAGCCTCTGCATGTGCTTGGGGACCTACTGGGAGGCAAGACAGGAGGTGGACTCTGCTTATTTTTATTTTTTAATTTGTTTGGGTTTTTTTTTTACTTTCCCTAGAGATTGGGGCAGAAATATTTTTCTCCTTTATAAAAGTAAGATGCTATACAGAGGCTCCTCGTTCTCCTGCAAGCCCCGATTGAGGGAGAAAAATCTTGTATGATGGGAAAAGTCCTTCCCAGATGTGAGGGCTCCATAGGTTGCGTACACGGAGGGCAGTACAGTTGCTTGCTTCCAGGGTTGGTGTTTGCATGCGGTGTTGTGCCCATGTCTTCTTCCAGGGCTCAGGTGCTGGAATTTTCCATGCCAGTCCCCTTCCCAATATTCTAACTCAAGCCTTCTTGAAAATTCTTCTTCTCAAGAGAAGAAGTGCTACAGACACATTAAGTTAATTTGAGTCATTAGCTTGTTTCCATTACTCCTATCTGCCTAGGAAACTAATTTTATTTTTTAGTGAGATTTTGGAGTTAGAAGAAAGAAATGGAAGCTACCGAACATGTGGAACCACTTCACAGGAACAGCGGATTTTGAGAGCTTGCATTTTTATTTACATCTTCTGGACCCTGTCTGACTTGAAAGTAAACAAGTTCAATCTGAGACCAGATTTATCCCAGAAAATATGTGGAGACTTGTCTAAAAACTGCTTTCAGGATTAGGAACTTCCTTTACTGCAATAAGAGAATACATTTACAATGGGAAAACTGATGCTTAACTAGCGAATTCTTTCTGTGAAAGAGAAAGTGCAGTGCAGTTGTGTTTGGTGCAAGACAGCCTGAAACTTCATTTAAAAAAAACCCAAAAACCAAAAGTCAAAACTGGCTGAGAACCTCGCATGTCTAAAGCAAGGTGCAGGAATAGTGAGTGAAACTGCATTTCTGTGTTGCTGGAAGCTGGGTGATGGTGCAGATGAGAGGGTCCTGTGGAGATCCTTGGCAGGCGTCTTCTGGGCAAGCAGGAGGGCCCTGCACCTGTAACTGATCTCCTTCTTTTGATGTTCCTCTTCTCTGCAGACACAATGAGGCGAGTGGTACGACAGAGCAAATTTCGGCACGTGTTTGGCCAAGCAGTGAAAAACGATCAGTGTTACGATGACATCCGTGTCTCCCGTGTTACTTGGGATAGCTCCTTTTGTGCAGTAAACCCCCGATTTGTTGCAATAATTGTAGATGCTAGCGGTGGCGGAGCGTTCCTGGTGCTGCCTTTGCACAAGGTAAGTGCTTTTTGAAAGTTTCTCGCTGTTACATGCTCAGCCTTGTTGTCATTTCAGCAGTTGTTTATGAATAACATTCGGGCTGTGAAGTCTCTGCTGTGTTGTGACAAATGCTGCTCAGTAGTGCCATGTAAGAATTCATTTAATGCCTCTGTAATCAGTCTGATGCTTCCTGTACATTAAACACAGTAAATAAGTGGTTTGCTTGACTAATCTGAGTGAATTCTTTATGGCAGAAGCTTCTACGTAGAATCATACTCTTAATGAGGCATTTTTATTTATGGTAGCAGTGGTCAGGTTTTTCCACTGTCAGGGATTCAGCTTTTTGAGCTCTGCAAATGTCACTTAATTCAGGAATGCACCTGAACCTAATTGCTCCTTGCAGCCCTGTACCGATGGATGCAAAGGAGGGAGCTGGTTCCAGGTAGGGCATTTCCATAGGCCTCATGGCCCTCCCTGGCATCTGAGCTGGTCTAGACCGCTGCCAGCCCTCTCAGTTACTCTTCCTCTACATGGTATAAGATGAGAATAATCTCGGTAAGAAAACAGCTCCTCCGAGTACCATTGCAGCTGTCCTGCAGTTCTCCCAGGCCACAGGGCTGTGGTCTAGGCTTTATTATACTTCAGCCAGCTGGTGTTATCCCCTAGTACCTGACGTACCGAGGAGGGGGGCTTCATCTGATCTTGGGGAGGGAAACACCCCTTGTGTTCTCTACGGTGCAAAATGCTGCTGAGTCTCCAATAAATAATCTTTCAGTGAGCCTGTATATACACTTAAATTCAAAGTATAAGGGGAAGAAGTAATTTGCACAACCCCAGGGGTGTGCTTTGCAAAGCACACAGAAAAGTTAGGTTCCTGCTCATCAGCCGTGAGAATGGCTCGATCAAAGATTTGGAGGGAGGCTGAAAAGATGGGTACAGAAGCCTTCCTGGCAGTCTCTTACAGTGCTGTGGTATAGATGAGCAGGAGTGGTGTCTCAGACGGAAATAAATTCCTGTTGTCCCCTGATGCCGCATGGAAAAATCGCAGAGCATCTTTCTTCCACCCTTGTTGGAGAGCGGTGCTCTCATCTCCCTTTCTGATTCTCAACCGGCAAATTCTTGCAATGAAAGTCTTTTTCTGTAACGTTAATTATTTTCTTTGTGACCCTCAAGCTTTTCTTAACTATACACTTAAAATGTCCTCAGTCTGTCATCAGCCTTGTCCTTTTTCCTAGCTCCTTTTGCAGATCTGCCCTGTTTATATATAGAAATAGTGACCAGAATTGAATATAGCATCCCACATGGCAAGTGCATTACAGGAACAGAGGCAGCGAGTTCTCACTTATGCCTTGGTTGTGCTAAGTGAAGCAAGCCAAACCCCTACCCTCCTTAAATAGCACTCCACTTTGCTCATCTTATTAACAGCCCTTCTTTGCAAGTATTCTGGTTCGTGCTCATCTCTGGGCCACGTGTCCTGCTCTTGCCCAAGCCACGCGCGATGGCACAGACCTCGATTAGAAATTCCTTGCTCAACACAGCATGCAGTTGCGCTCGTGTTGCATCACTACGCAATCAAACGCTGATGGCAGAGGATGCGCACCCCTCTTTTTCTCCTACTTCCCAATGTTTTCTTAGTCCCTGGCAGAAATTCCTGCTAATACTGAGTGAGGTAGCCTTTTGCATTTTTAAGTGCCATCTTATGTTTGTTCGGGGTTTTTATGTTTATTCAGTTATTCCTCCTGCCCTCCTCTGTACTTGTCCTTGCCTTTGTGCCCTCAACAATGTTCCTGTCTTGTCTTACACAGCTACATAATATTCACATATGAGGAGGTTTCATGCAAAGCTGGAACTCTGTTCCTAAAACCCCAGCCCGACATGTTGTTTTGCAATGCAACACGTTGCTCTAACCAGTTCCTATGTTCCTAATTTATTTTTATAGCCTCGGCTGATGAAAGTCTTCCTTCGGTTCCTTCAACACCCTAACATTTTGATTTCTCTTTGAGCACGTTTAGCAGAGGTATTCATTGAGTTCCCGCAGCAAGATCCTCACTGTTGTATCCGGGGCGGGGGGAAAGGGGGGTCCATTTTAAACCATGGTTTTGGTACTATTTTAAAATTTGAGCCATAAAAATACACTTGCTGCTTTTCAGAGCCCTCAGGAGGCTGCCAGAGCCTGCAGGGAGAACGGCCCTCCTATAACTTAATTGCATCGCATCCGCTCGAATCCAGCGCTGTGCGGGTCACTGTGAATTGCTTCTAATGTGGCTTGACCTTCCGCGAGGGGTGAGCCGAGCCTGCGCTTCAAAGGGCTCCGCGTAATCACAGAAAAGGGAGTTTTTGCTCATTTTTAAATGTCTTTTTCCTTTCCAAGTTTCAGCAATATTGTGGGTTTTTGTTGTGGCGGTGGCGTTTCGCTGCCAGGCGGGCGGCTCCCGGCTCCCTCCCCGGCCGCGGCCGGGGGCTCTGTGTGTGGGGGGG
>VZTV01014633.1:0-35441 GCA_013400875.1 Anhinga rufa
CATTTTTGGACTCTCCACTGACAACAGCAGCAGCGGTGATGCCTTTTCAAACGATAGTGGACTTGTAAGGAGATCATTGGTAGCGGTGTAAGACAATCATTTCATAGCTCCCCCAAAATGCTGCTGTTTTTTCCAGGTTCGTTCTGTATTATGCTTCTAAGGTCAATGCATGTGTTGACCATGGCTCTCGAGCATTGCAACAGGCAACTTGCAGGTCATCTACGCCTGAATTGCACGTTAATTGTTGCGTGGGGGACGTGTTGGTCCTCACGAAGAGTGTTCGTGGTACAAACAGCGTAAGGCAATCCTTGTTCCTGGTTGTTTACTGTTTAAGCAGGGACAACACAAAGCTAAAGCAAAGGTCCAGAGAAGCGAAGGTGTGGGACCAGGGAGTGCCAGGACTAGGAGAAGCAGCCTGTGCCAATTCCCAGCACAGGGTCAGGCCTCTGCAACAGTTCCAGCTGCACTGTGCTGATGTGTCCCAGCCAGGCAGATTTAACAGCTACGATACGTGCTAGGGACCAGCTGGACCTTTAAGCACTCGTGATCATTAAATACTTTCACAGCCAACCTGAGGAAAAAATGTCTACAGCTTCTTTACATTATGAAAACATCTGGTGTTTCCCACGAAGGTTTGTGTTCCCCAGCTCCAGGTAGCTGCAGGTTTTGTGGAGCTCGAAAACCAGCTCTGTCCATGCATGCCATTTCTGAAGATCCCCTGCTCGCTGCCTGGGATGGCTCATTCGCTGGCGTGTTGCCTTCCTGGATTTACTACTGGTTTTTAGTTCTGTGTGCTTGGGATCCCAGCTGAAAAACTTGCTCTCATGTGCTGTATCTGGAAACTTGCTGCCTGCCAAGGAGCTTTTCCTTACTTGTTTCAGAGGTATATGGGCATCACTGCTTCAAATTTGCAAAAGATGCTACCACCATCCCGCCACTCAGTGTCCAGCTCGTTCATCCCTGCCCTTTTAGCTAGAACTCTTCCACAGCCCCTCTCATTTGTTATCTTAGGAAGCAATTTTTAAAGCGTTACGTGATATTTTCCTTCCTCTGCATGAAACCACAGTTACTATTTGTGCTGTGATTCTCTGCAGGGCTTTGTTGCTATGTTGATAACTGAAGACCTGATTCTTGAAGCAGCACTGGGCATGTTAAATATCTTAGATGAACATTGTCTAAAGACCGGCTTGCTTTTATTGAACGTGATATGGAGGATCCTTGCATACTTTCACTTGGGATTCCACATACTGTAGCGGTCACACTAGAGGAAAGGCAAGCTTTCATCATACCCAGGCAAAGATTTAATGGCAGGGTCTATGCAAAGGGGGGAAAGAAAAAGCTTTTATGCTCATAGGTGTATTCTGTAAAGTAGTATCATTGTCTGTAATTTAGTCTGCCAGACACTTTCCACTATTTTCAGTTGCAAATGAGGCTTTGCCAGCCTTCAGCTGTTCAGATTGAAGTTTCCATGCTGATCATCTGCCTCAAATTGCATTTTTGAGAAGACTACCACTAAAATGGATGAGCACTTTTTTTTTTCTCTTTTTTGAGAATTAAGCTAAAGAAAACATGGATGTTCTGTTGAGCAGCTCCTGCATATCCTGCAACAGGAGGGAAAGATTTGGTGGCCGTAGAGCTGGAAAAGGGAATCCAGAGGCGAGTAGGAAAAGGGAATCCAGAGGTGAGTAGGAAGGGTTTCTAACCGCTGCCGGGGTTTACCTGCTGAACTAAACCCCGCTGTTTGTATGTTTGCCCTCTGTGCAGCCTAGCAAATAGCTGTGAAACCCACAGCTACCAGCAGCTGTTCTCCCCTGTAGACAAAGGCAATGCCGCAAAGCAAATACAACTTTATACCATATAAGCTTACTGTGTTAGCTGAAAAGGTCCATGAATCTGAAGCCCTGAACTCATTGCTGATGCTCGAGGGAGACCAGGGTGTAACGGCAGCTCTTTGGTGTATTTTTCTATTGGCTTCATTCAGTAGGAAGCCCCATATCTGTTGTTTGGGTTGGGTTTTTTTTTCCCTTCTGAGATTTCCTGTACACCTGCCAAGCTACAAAGTGCCGTGCAGACATGAATCACGCTGATCTTCCTGCTGAGACACTGTGATAGGTGGTGGTATTTTATTTCACATATGAGGAGTTATGGGTATTCATTTGGGGCTTGACAAACCTAGTGCTTAATTTTTCAGGGGATTGGCCATTTTATTGCTCTCCCCAGATTTCCAGCCAGGCTCCGGCTCTGCTCAGTTGTGACTGTGGGCACTCAGCACTTCTGTAAATCAGAAAAAGAAGGCCGCAGGAGCCATCTGGGAGCTTCTCCCGTAAGCGGCATACGTTTTGTCCAGCTTTACATTTTGTAGCAGACACGGACAGGATCTAGTTCTTCAGGGTGGCGTTTACCTGCCTTAAATATAAAACAAGTCCCTGCTATTTCCAGCTCACCACACCACAAACTTTCAGAGCTCTGCAATAAATGGGGCAGGTACCATACTGGGTTGATTAGAAGACAGTATTTTTAGATGTGATTGTAAAGAAAAGTAGCTTTAACCACTGCTGCTTGTGCTCCGTTGGTCTTTGCTCTCCGCCCGAGAAGCAGCAGCAAAACTACTAACACAAGGAGTGTTTGAGGCGATGATGGTTTGTGAGTGTGGCTGCAGAGAGGTATCCAGATATCAGGGTTGTGTTTGTGTCTGCAAGGAGCACCCCCAAAATCATCCGGATTGTCAGCTGATCTAAGCTGATGGTGGTTTTTATGGTGCTTTTGGAGGAGAAAAGATATTAGAGTCATAGAATGGTTTGGGTTTGAAGGGACCTTCAAATGTCATCTAGTTCCACCCCCCTGCCATGGGCAGGGACGCCTTCCATTAGAGCAGGCTGCTCAAAGCCTCATCCAACCTGATCTTGAACACTTACAGGGATGGGGCATCCACAGCTTCTCTGGGCAACCTGTTCCAGTGTCCCACCACCCTTTAAAAATGTTTCAAATGCACATAGAAAAGGGTACTGTCTGAATTAAAGACACAGAGGAGACGCGAGTTCTTTATTTTTCATGTACTTTTAAAATGTAATCGTGGTGGTTTAGTTATTTGCTAGTGTTTTTATCAAGCTTGATAATTTGCAGTGGGCTTTCCAGCTATGGCTATGAAACAGGGACTCAGCTGGAGTTTCCTTTCTGGCCCACGGTGAAGACCCTCATTTGCAGAAGGCAAAATGATCACATAATATTGTGCTAAGAGCGCAGGTCTGTTACACTGCCATATTTTTACCAGAGAAAGAAGGTCTTAGACTGAGACTATGCCACTTCCTACAAAGTGATGTTGAAAAAGTTGTTCCAAAACCAAATGTGCCCAAAAAACCAAAAGGGAAGTAGCAAATGGCAGCAAGCATGGTGAAGGCACATCCACCTCCCATGCAGGTTGGAATTAGCAGATCAGTGTGTGTGGAGGAAGGGGTGACGCACTGAAACAAAGCTGTAAACCCTTGGAAAAAACCTGTATGCAAAAGTAACACAGCTGCTGGATTGTTCATGGGGAGTTGTCTTACGCAAAAGAAACCAGGCTCTGGCATTTCATGGATCAGACCTTTTGATGCATTGATGGTGCTATAATGTACCAAAGTGAGTGGTAGGTGGGTGCACACCTACCTAGTGTAGCTTCCTATACCTTGTACGGGAGGTGTGCTAGGCAGGAGCCAAAGGTTGTTCCAGCATCTTTAGGTTTAAAAAAAGATCAACAGTCAGAAATCCCGTGAAGCAAACGTGTATGTGCTGCACGGGAGGATTTAATCCAGGGAAATAAACCCAATTAATCCAGGTGTGCACTCTGTGAATGAGGGACTTATAGCCGTTTAAATACGAAGCATAATAAATCATCTGTTTACCTCAAAAATCTGAAATTTTCTCTCCAAAGCAGGATGGCAAGCTATGTTAGCCTTCTTGTCCATTTATTCAACATGTGGTATAAATCAAACATTACAGTTTGGAGAGAGGTCTTGAGCAGACTGGTGAATGGCCACAGGACAGGGATCCCTCCTAGTTTCCGTGAGCCTTATTTAAGTCTAACTTGTGTGTGAAAGGTATTTGAAGCCCATGCCAAAGTCTTGATTCAGCCATCACAATGCATTTAGTAGAAGAAATTTATCTCTAGAAGTTCAAAAACTTTTTGAACTGTAGAAGCAAATCATGTGCTAAGTAGAAAATTATGGTAACAGTTGCTTCCATTGGCCTGTTGATCAAAAGCAGACTGAAGGAATGGGGAAGGATGTCGATGTCCATGTGGACTGATGCAGGATTTGAGCACCTCTCTCCTCGGATGTCAAAATCAAGGCAACTTGAAAACTTGACTCCTAATTTAACCTTACTTCTAGATGCATGATGATTTACCAGTCTGCTACACTGGCCACACTGCATTTTTTTGGCCAGTATTAGGGTTCATCTCCTGTTTCTCTCATTCCTTTTGAGATAAGTATTTTAATTATGTGGCGGATGCTTTCCTTAGGGAATGGCTGCAGCATGCTTGCTTGGTTTCATGGTACGTAACTGCTGTGCCGCTAGAAGGACCACGGGTATTTCATTAGCACAGCCGTTCCTTTGCCAGTTCAGTTGTCCTCATTATGGGGTTTCCTCAGAAGCTGCAGAAGAAAGGCCTCCGTGTTGTTGTATGTAGCTCACAGAGCTTCAATCCCTTCCTCCTACTCTTGAGTTTCAACGGCTTTTTAGCTGAGCACAGGAGGGCCCAGCTGCAAGCTGCTTTCAGACAACATCCCACCGAACCCAAGGGAAGCAGTGGGGAGGAAGAGTGCCCGGAACAAAATTGAGGCCATACTTGCTGTGAAACACACGCGAGATCTGTGACGAAAGAAGCTTCTGTAGAAGACCCACAGCTTCTGGTGGGTGTTGGTCTCTTCTCCCAAGTCACTGGTGATGGGATGAGAGGAAACGGCCTCAAGCTGCGTCAGGGGAGGGTTAGATTGGGTATTAGGGAAAATGTCTTCACTCAAAGAGCGGTCAGGCCCTGGCACAGGCTGCCCAGAGCGGTGGGGCAGTCACCGTCCCTGGGGTGTTCAAACCCGTGCAGATGTGGCACTTGGGGACGTGGTTTAGGAGGCCGGGGGGGTTGGGTTGACGGTTGGACTTGATGATCCTGGAGGTCTTTTCCAACCTTAATAATTCTATGACTTTGGGTGTTGGGCGTTTGGGGTTTGATGTGTTCATGAGAATCCCATGGGAGCTGTGGCCAAGTAGTGGTGACAGATCGTAAACTGAAGCAGCCCAGTGAGAAGCAGCACTGGGATTTTCTGGAGGAAGAATATGTTCAAAGTGAATGAAGAAGAAGGGCCCCCCATCCAAATTTATCACCAACTTCCCTTAAACATGTTAAAAACACGAAGCTGCTCAGCACATCTCATACCAGAATGGGGGTGTCTAAAGCTGAAACCACACCGAGATACAAGGGAGTTACCAATGTAAACAAACGTACAAAAATGCGTTGGTAAGGGTATAAAATACTACTTTGAGCAAGAGCTTGTGGTTTGTTAGTTATTAATCTTGCTACATGGTTTTTCCTTAGCGTGCCTTAAATATTTAGGCAGCAGGAAGTGTGGTCAACTGAAAAGTTGCTGCGCTCTTTCCGTAACACTTGGCATTGGTAGGCGTTACTTCTGTGAACATAAACTGAAATCAGATTTGCCTTGGAAGGTGCTCTGACAGCCAGGTCTCGCAGGGTGTTGGGGCTGAACGGTGTAGGTGAACACTGGCTGGGTTTTTATTGCTATTGTCTGCAAACGAGCAATTTTTAAAAATAAAATCCAGCCCCTCTGATAGCGAAGGTGCCTGGAGTTCTGCTGCTGGAAGGGAAATGCGATTTTCTGAGAGACTGAACCAAAACCAAATCTAAAGCTGAATTTAAAGATGCTATACAAAACGTCAGGTTGAGTTTCTGTGATCATTATACATACTAGCGCAGGCTGAATCGATGCCAGAGATGTGAGTGTGCGCAGCCTTGGGAGGATGTGAAAGCCATATTTCAGATGGGGCCCATCTCTCTATTCATAGTTTTAACTTCTTTTGGATGATGGGAATGGAGACATCTGTAAAAAGTAATAATTCCCCTTTCCTTCCAGAATAAGACTATGAGTTTTCCAGCTGTTGGCTAAGACAGGTTTTCCTGTTGAAATAGCTTTTGTCTGATGTAAGTCTAAAACAATATGGTTATGGTAACTGAAAATATTTCTTTGTTAATTCTGTCCCCTGTTAGTTTTAGTTGTAAGTCCAAGTATTTGTATTCATTGTTGCTTCTTGTAGCGGCTGTTTGATTTTTTAAAACCTTATGGAGTCTTCCAGTGAAGTGCACACTGCTGATAAAATGCAGGATTGCTTACATTTTGTATTTTCTTTACCATACTATATAATTTTCTTTTATCTTCATAGTGGATTCTCACGATTAGAGAACACGCTCTTACTTTCCTTCAGAGGTCCTGTCATCTTGAATAATGCAAAACCAAGCCCATAACATTGATTCATGTGGTTCTTGGTTGCAACCACAATAATATGGACTGTGCCATATATTTGTCAGCTGACGCCATTCTATATTCATAAAACATGCCTTGGGATCTTTTTTTAGATCTGTGGAGTTTAAAGATTCACTTATTAGGCATCTCTCTGATGTGTAATTATTCTGGACTGAATAATATGTTAACCAGAAGATAAGCAATTTATATACAGTAGACAAGCAAAGAGTGTATGTTTAAAAAATGAGTTTTCCAGAGCAGTTTTGCAAAAAAGGTAGTTCTAGTGCATTTAAAAGACTTCTATTTATTTCAATAACTTAAAAAAAATACAAGTGCTGGCTAGTGAAGCAGCTTTACTTTTCTCTCTTACATGTTTCTTTACTATCATTCTATGTTTTCTTTTAAATTCAAGATACAGTATTTTACAAATTAGAGGAACCCTAGGAAATTAAAAGTTTAAAAAGCATGTTAGGGTATCTGCTCAATTGTGAAGCCAGGGCTGCGTTATCTCCTCCAACTTTCTTCGCATTGCTCTGTACTAGTCATCCTTGAATGAGATACGGTGTGATGCTTTCACTTTTTTCTCGCAGAAGCACATTAAGTAGATATTTTTAAGACATCCAAGCAAAAAGTGTAATTTTTAGAACTTCAGCTGGTATTTAGACTTTCAGCTTGGCTTTGGAGGTGCTGAGCACCCACCTGGCGCTGGTGGTTGGTATCCAGCAGTTCTGTAAACATGAGAAGCTGCCTCGCACCGGTGGCAGCAGAAGTAATTTTAAAAAATGCCATTGAATCATCAACCATGTATACTGTCCTCTTAGTGACAGAGGTACTTCTGAAAGTGAAATAATTACAATACAGGGCTATCATCTCCTAGACGAAGGTTTTTGTGGCTGTTAGCTAAGGCACATGTCCCTCAGAGGGACGTGCCTGCACGCAAAATTGGAAACGAGTATGTTAAATCTGAGGCCTGTCTTTTTGACAGTTTCAAACTGTCAGGCTGTGTCCTGACCTCTGAATTTCTGACACATGCAAAAAACCGTCGTGGCTCAGCTTAAACCCAAACTTTTGGAGCCAGAAGGTTCAACCTGACTGGCTCATTTTCAAAGGTTTGGTGCATCTTTGCTAGTCAAGCTCGGTGTAAAGCAGAGACTGTAAGATGCACTTTTCCACCATTGTCTCTTCTAGTGGCTGTGGTTTTGCATTGGAAATCATAAAGAATCCATGAATCATATTGGCGGGTTTTGTGAATACAGTTTTCCAAAATTCCTGGCCTCTTACTCGGTCATCCTTTTCACAGATCTGCTTTTTGGTTAACCGAGAGCCTGCCTGTTTGTACGAAGCTGCTGGTTTTATGCAAAACCTATGGTGAAGCTGTTGGTGAATTAATTGCTCAGTGATGCTTGAAAGGGTAAAGTAGTAATGTCCCAGGGTACGAAGAAGTTTTGCTACTGCGTGTCTAGCATCTCACTGGAAGAGATGATTGTACTGTACAACAAAGAAATGAGGAGGTCTTTAGGAGTAATGGTAAGGGATAGAAAAGTCTCTGAAAGGGTATTGTGGATTCTAGAGCTCTTGGGGACATCTTGAAGCCACACTGGATGCTGTTAAGGAAAATACTTCGTGGAAGTTCAGTGTTCATCCTGCACTTCATCAGGCTGGTGAATGCCATTGGCCTAAATGAAGATAGAAACTGTATTTATGGGGCTTTCCCTGCATTTGTTTCTCAGAAAGACACAGGCTGACTTTAAGCCACCACTGAAGAATGCAGACATGGCTTGAAATTTAGTTGTAGTCAGTAAATGCAGGCAGCCTTTGGAGGAATTCAGATTTGGATGAGATTCAAAATGAGCGTTACTCCGTTAGAGGCAGTTTGTGGATATTGGACGCTTATGTGGGCTCATGGCAAACTTTTGCAGAGCAGCCCTGGAGAGGCTGAAGCGAACACTAGACCATCTCATAGACTCTCCTTTGTCTTCTGCAATCACTTAACTGAGGAGTTTGGGGAAAGACGCAAAGAAAAATACGTTGTAGAATTTGGAAATTTCAAAGGAACACCACATAGTCATGGTTTATTATTATTATTATCCAAAATCTGCTTTTTGTTATGAAGACCTGCACTGACATAAACACATCGTGACTCCTTTAGTGTCCTTCTCCCCAGCTGTGAGTTTGTGAAGGAGATTGCTGCCTGGCTGCTTCCCCGGTGAAATGAACTGTGATAGTGTGCTTAAAGTGCAATTGAGTACATAGGAGCTAAATATGTTTAAAGTAGCATCACTAATGATTACTTCTGCATTCAGAAAATGAAAATGTAATCTGATACACATAAATTTGCCAGATAAAACTCTTATCACACAAAAGTTATTTTCTTTTATTCTTACCAGTTCTTGCATGTTGCATTCTTGGGGCTGTTTTTTTCTTAGTCCCCTAAATAAAACATTTTACAAAACACGGAAAGATGAAGAATTTAAGTTTTGATATGGACAAACAAAACAGAGGACCATATTCTTCTCCAAAAAGAGAGGAAGTATCAGCATCCACACTGAAAAGAGCTCAGACTGGGTTGATGGGGAGGACTTTATGGAGACCCATGATGGACGGACTGAGGCTTAGAAAACCAGAGCTCTGTAACTGATTGTACAAAGGTAAGCGCGCTGAAAGCAGACTGTTAAATGCGCTAATTGAGGTATTGCCCCCAAAGATCGCCATAGACGTAAAACCAGGCCTCTAACGTGTTCTGGTTACGTGTTGCCACGAGTTGTGGCATACAGGCAAGTACTTTTGGCGTGTCCATACGTGGAGGTGCTGCTGAAGACCTTGAGGGGCGCAGGGTTACTGTGAACCAGCAGGAGAGCTCTCAGTGAACCGTTTCCAAATAAATTCTCGAGAACAAATTTCCTCCTCTTAATAATAACCTGTCGGCTGTTCTTCCGAGCCCAGAAGCTCAGGTGGTCCTACTGTACAAACACAGCTACTGTGCAAACATAGCGCTAGAAGAAGGTGGTTTTGATTTATTTTTTTTCTTTCAAGTTGTGTTTTGTTGTCACAAGCTCTTCTGAATGTGAAAGATAAATGGAGAGGAAATGAGGCAGCTTATCTTTTTATTTATTTTTTTTTATTTATTTTTTCAAGAAGGAAAGAGCATTGAAACACTTGAGGCGGAAGAGCTGAGCGGCCGAGGAGACTCAAACATACATTTAGTGAGACAGACAATAGCTGACTGGCGCTTCTTCCTGGGAAGTCTTCTTAGAAATGGAAAAAACAAACACCAGCGCTAAACCTATTGTCTTCTCAATGATGCTTTCATGAGCGCTTGAGGAACTGAAACTCGTCCAGGCATAAGAATAATAATGTACAACACTTGGCAGGCTGTCAAGTGGCTGGACTGTGATCCATCTGAGCTTGATTCCACTGTATATAAGCGGGCTCTAGTGAAACCAGCTCCAGAGAGGAAACAAGACGACTTTGAGACTCCACCTGTGGAGTTGTGTGCCACCACCTTCGTGACAGAGCAGGCGACACCGTAGCTGTGCCTGCCTGGGGGTCACAGCCAAACGCTCAGTGGGGCTCTGGTATTTCTCTGAATTACAGCTAAAAATAGAAGTCTGAAAAAGAAAATAAATACTTTTCAACAATTTGCTGGGACAAAGAGTAATTAGACCTTAAACCCCAGCATTTGCGCAGGAGTGACTGTAAGAAAAAGGTCTTGCTTTGTATCTGTCCTCTGTTATATTTACATCAAATACTTTCTGAACACAGTTCTTTTTCCATTTTTTCCTTAAATTCCCCTAACCTATGGCCTTGTGACCTGGAGGTATTTCTCCTACCTCTGGTGATCTGGATTGCTGGCACTGGCTGGCTGAGGGAAGAGCGACCTGGCAAATGGGAAGACAATCCTTCATCTTTGATACTGCTGCAATTGCAGGAGGTTAGGGGTGGTTTTGCTTTTACTTGAGCTCTGTTTCAGGATAAAATTTACAGAATTAATTCTGAATTTGCTAGCAGAAGGTATGCTTTTATTAGTCAGGTCTCAACTTTAATTCAGAAGAATCAAAGGCATAAACTCTGCCAAGTAAGGAATGATTAATTAAGTTTAATGGTTCCTTTTAGCTTTGGGCGGGGGGGGGGGAAGCCAAACCCAACAAAAAGCCAAACAAACCCCAGAATGTCCAGATCACTTTGTTTCCTTCTTTTACAGTCCTCTGGAAATACTGGGATCTTAATTATGGCCTCGCTCGACTTTGGAGAGGAGAAAAGAGAAAAAAGGAGGCCACTGGCAGGTCTCCCACGTTGAGAAGCCCCAGACAGCCAGAGGGCCATCTCCTGTCTTCTGCTTGCTTGTTCCCCTTTATTTTTTTTTCATGCCCTTTTGTCTCATTTTCTCTGCTTCTGCCCATGTTGTCCCTGGACTAAATTTAGCAGGGGCTTTCTTGTGGTCGCATTGGTTTTGTGAGGGAAGGGAAGACCTCCTTCGCTCTGTTGTAGGCAATTCTGTTTGCTTTGCAATCATTTCACAGCTGGAAGAGAGCAAAAGGCTGCGTCCTATCCCAAACTGGGACTTTCGGGTAGTAGCAGCCACCATAGTAGAGTCTGAGTAAAGCATAAGTGAGAAAACCAGATGTACCCATTCAGACCAGGATTGTTTTGAAGGGTGAGAGGAGACTCGGTTGAGGTCATCCGTGTGTCTTCCTCCCCTCGTGGCAAACCAGATGATTCCATAGTGTTGAAGAACCAGGATCAGGATCCAGGTGGCTGGTGCTCTGGTTCCGCGGTAATAGGCAGTGTTCTTGGTGTTTCTCGGCTAACTTGAAATATAAGGCTTATCTGCTGCATTGCAGAGCTGTAGTTTCCCTTCCCCATCTGTAATATTCACAGAGAAAGAGACTGTTTTACACAGGATTTGGTGAGCAGATTCATGTCATAATTATACGCTTTTTTTCTAGACTCCTGACCTTAATTGATGCTTTTTTGCAGCCGTGGGAAGGAACCTCCTTCCCCACAGGTCGAGGTGCCAACATTTACTCCTGTCTCTTCTACAGAATTAAAAATTCAGTGAACAGTGTGGTTTTGCTGGCTGGGAGATATTATTATCCATGGAGAGGTAGAGGAGGGTTTGTTTGTAAAAGGGGAGACTTTTATTTGCATGAGTGTAGACCCTTTAATGCTTGGAAGTATTTCTTGCAAAGTGTGAATGCGATCATTTTTTAATCCATTTATTTCTAAAGATTTAGCAAATGTGTTTAAGGATATTATCTTATTTTTCTGAACATGAGAATAGACTATCAGCAAGGAGAATTTGTCTAGCTTGGCTTAGCTAAGACATAGAAAGATTAACCATATATTAGGCAAAATAATTTAGAAATACCAGAACTAAGAGACATTCATCTACTAGTTCATTTTCCCAGCTTAAAACCAGTAGTCCACACTAGTTGCTGTTCTGCAGCTGCTGGGTGTCCATATGGATGGATGAGATGATGGAAATATTTTTTCAGTATGTTTAATATGTATGCAAAACAGGTTACTCAAGAGTCATAGTAAATAATTCTGGCTTTACCAGGGCAAGCTCACAGACTGTCTGCTGAGATCATGGCATTGCACCCCACGGCGTAGTGCTGTGAAACAACATTTCTGTCTTGTAGGTGGTGTCAGCCCTGAACAATCCCTGCTGTAGCATCTTTATGGCCAACACAGTCCATGTGGCATCAGAAAATGATCCCATTGTATCACCGTGTTTTGTAACAACAAAATACAGGATATATTAAAGAGATTTTGAAATGACGCTTCACTCAAACGTTTAGTTTTTTTTAAAGTGAGTCCTCCCATCCTCTCCCCAATAATGTTTTGCTGTGACAACAGTTAAATTTCCTTGCATTCCTCTTACAGTATTGTAGTATGAAATTAATGAGAACCTGAAGGAAATGACTAAAAATGCACTACAAATGAAATATTTTCACATTTTTGTTGTCCAAGCTTAATGTAAAGTGGGAGGTGGGGTAAAAAAATTCCTTGGGATGGGAGCTGCACTTTACATATTCCTCGTCCAGGAATATAAAGTTTTATTAGAAGCTTAATTATATATTTTTTTTTCTCTTTTTAAAAAAGTGGGGAGAGCAATAAAATTGATTCTCGGCTTTCACAAAGAGTTGTCTCTTCGTCCATCTAAAGACCTGTGTTGTCAGCTACATCTAATAGGGATAAATACTTCCGTCTCCTTTGCTACATGAAATACACATCTGTTATTTTTCCCCCTCTGTTTAATAAAGTTTGCGGCATGGGTGTCACTGTGGTTTTGACTTAAAAGGACTTCCTGAGATGCTGTAGCAGAGATCCAATTTTAAAAATGCATATTTACCAAGAAAGTGGCATGTCAGAAGACCACAAGAGGAGGTTGCCTGAGAGACTGCAAGAGCAAAAGGCTTTTTGCAAGCTCATAAGCTGGAAATGGGAAGGAGACTGTCTCCGAGACTGTTCCTCTAACGTGCCCTTCCCAGGGAGAAGATGTGTGTGTTCCTTGCAGTCCCCCTCCAAATGTCCCTCCATGGCTGCTGCCCTGCAGAGCACCAGGGCAAGGCGGTGTTGGCACAAGCGAAGAGAAAGAGATGAAATTGGAAAATGGTCCCAGCTGGCATACTGGTGACGTGTGTATGGCCTTGGGATCAGCTCTTCAGAAGTCTGAGTGGTGCTAGTTACTTGGGTTAAAATCTGTGTATTTACCCAGTTAGCCTTTTGGGGCTCAAAATGGCGAGGAGGAGCTCTGAGGCTGAAATGATTTCCTGCCATAAAATTAAGAGATGTGGTGGTAGTGTTGGAAAGCCATTAAAATAAACACCTGTACTTTGAGTCTCTGTTTAATATAGTTCAGAGACGAATCTTGGTTTTAACCTTTTTTTGCACGTAGGCTAGCTGAAATATTTTCCTTTGCAATTCATGGCATTTACTCATTTTCAGTGTTTGTGGGAGCCAAAAGTGAATCGAATGCCTTATAATTTGTTGAGAAAAATTACAAGGAGGGGGGACCCGATGGTACCCTTATTCTCATCTCGTTACCAACACGGAACCTTCTCCGTTTTGTGGGGTCTGTGTGTTTGTTGAAGAGGAGGGGGATAAAATGTTACCACGGGATAACAGCCTTCTGCTACAGTGCTGAAAAGTGATGCCTTCATGGGAAACCCAGTACTCAGAGAAGTCCATCTGGGTTGACTTAGCGCTAGACGTGTAGTAAAAGGAGTTATAACGTAAAGGGAATAAAGGGAGCTTTAAGACTAAAGTAAGGTAATCTCAGCATAAATAAGGTCCCGTATGGAAAGACGTGTGTGTGTGTGCGTACTCATACCTTTGTACAACACCATATATGCCTTTGAGTAAGTTTGTAATAGACCTGTCTAGATTGGCATGATTTTGGCAAAATAATAAAGAAGAAATAAATGAGTAAAAACATCTCCTGGATTGATACGGGCACACTCCAGACATTGCACAGAATTAATCTTGTGCAGGTGTGTGTCAGTATAAATATATATAATTTTTTTTCAGAAAAACCTTCAGCTAGTATCATGAAGGTGGTTATTTCTGTGGTCTGTATCGCCGACGTGAGAATGATTTTCATTGTTTTATCTTGTGGATGGTTGGGCAGTGAAGTAACTGGCTGCAACGCCTGTCACCCGAAAGGGAGGGAAGAGGGAATACATCATCCTGATTTAAAGGGTGATGCGGCATTGGCTTACATTTTTTGAAAGCTGTTTAAATGTTCCCAAGAAACATTCTTGTATGACCTCCCATGACGCGTAACACGATGCAGAGATCCGGAATAGAGAGTGCTGCTCAAGACGTGCTTGGTGTCCGTTTCCTCATTAGTGGCTCTGCTTGTGGCTCATGGTGTTGAAAAAAAAAACAACCCAAACTTGAAAACCGTTGACCTTCACCAAATTAACTTAATACAGAGCATAGTTTAGATTCTTGTGGCCCTCAGGAACTAAATTGGGTTCATTTGTTGTATTAAATCCCTAGTTCTTCTGGTGCTGTGAAATAAGCTTACAAATAAAAGATTGTCAGACCTTATTTTTGCTGAATTTGACCATGAGTAATTGTTTCTAGACAGAGTTGCTGCTTCTAACCCCATTACCAATAAAGGCTAAATTTCAGCAGCCTTAAGGATAAGCTTATCTGACACAGTGTTAATCAAAGCCTTGGCTCACATGGGGCTTGTTTCTGCTTGATTACCCCCAAGCTTTGGCCTTTATGTAATTGATAGAAGTGCAAAGGCAGCTCCTGAAAGCTTGTTTCTCCTCTAAAGAACAGTTTGGCAACAGGAGTGCTGCAGAGCTGGTGCCTGGTGGCACCTGCTGTTTGGTACAGGAGCACCTGATCTCACTGGTAGCAATTCAGACATTTTAAGGTTAAAATTCAAGTCCTTCCCATTGTTCTCTCTATCTGCCGCCCCAGGCCTAAGTGTTTAGGAGAGCAATAGCACTGCCAGCGGTTTCATGATGTTTACTGCCTCTCCCCTCTGCAAAGCTGGTGGAGCTGCTTGTGCAGGACACATCAGCAGAGGGAGAGGTTGTCCATCCGTTTCCCTCAGCAGGAGAGATGACACATGCATGGGCGAAGGTACGAAGAAGCTGGAGGGAGCGGTGTCCCAGGGCTGGCATGTGTCCGTGAAGAGCACGTGCTGACAGAGTAGATGTACGTAATGGTGAAAGAGTCTCAGCGAAGCTTATATCCCCTGTCCCAGTGAAATACATGGTGCACGGACGGCTACGAGTCACATCTTCAGACATCTGTGTCTCTGCTACTTCTCCATTTCAAGCGTGCGTGAGACATGTTGCACCCCAGCCTGTTGCTCTGCAATCGCGGATTGATGCTAAAATACATTTCTCTGAGCATTTCCATCTTAACAACAGCTGGTCTCAAATAAAATACCCTGGCAACATGTCGTGCAGTCGGAGGGAATTGCGTGCTTCTTCCGAAGGACGTAGCACGGAAATAACGTGATTTCAATTGAGATATCCTCCAGAGAGTTTCAGGTTATAGCAGATGCTTGCCCAGGCGTGGAAGATGTGCTGTTAGGATAATGATGGTTAACCATAGATCAAAGGTGTGATAGTTCTGTGTCTGCATTTCCCAAGAAGAATTTTCTTGATCCTGGTCTGGGAGGGAAAGGGAAAGGAAACCTGGCTGAGATGGGCTGTGTTTAAGCAGGATCAGTGCTCTGTATTTTGCTCTGCATTTTTAACAATGAGGCCATATTCAGAATTAATTTAAAATAGCAGGATCTGTAGTTAAATCACAAGCTGCCCATAAGAAAACAAGCCTTTTTTTTCTTTTAGAGTGTATGAGGTCTGTCTCACTCAGGTCTGTGCTCCCTCTGAAATACAAGATGCCCATGAAGTTGCCCGAGAAGAACATTATAGGTATATAAACCTACTGAAATATATGGGATAATTCATAGAGTCATAGAATCATCAAGGTTGGAAAAGACCTCTGAGATCATCAAGTCCAACCATTGTGCAGCTCAGTATAAAATTTCGCCTCGTTTAGTGGAGCACTTGTAGAAGAACTAAGTACTAAAACTGTAGAAAGGATGATCTGCATGGCTGGAATGGAGCCTGTTATTTTTGGCTCCTCCTTTGCTGTGGATCAAGTTTACATGAACTCACAAACGTGTTTGTTTAGCTTGTCCTGAGAGAGAAGCTTCACTTCTGGTGGAGCACAAATTCCACACCCACCGTCTCAGCTGGGGAACTTGCTAAGAAACCTGATTTTTTCACAAGACAGCATCGACTTTCCCACTCATCCTGTAGAGAAGATGGGCTAAGCACCCAAGAAGTGTTTATATGCTGAGATTTAGGAGGAGGATGATCTGAGGTGTGATGGGTATAATTCTCTCCCATGGACTGAGCTTTGGGTGACTAGCTGGAATTTTACCAGTGCAATTTAGTGTCCACTTTGCAGATGGATAATTTGGGGGTGTGTGCACCCCAGTGTAGTTATAGCACTGAAAGTTTTTAATGAGAGTAGTCTCCATTTATACAAAACAAAGCTGAGAGTAAATAATTGGTTTCAGTATTTTATCGGGTGCAAACCGTGCTTTCCAGCATGTCTACATGGGGCGGCTCCACCAGAGAGCTTCTTGGTTTGGCTCAGTGAGTGCAAGCAAACCCATGGGGACATGATTCAGCCAAATCAGAACACGGGAGTTGTGTCTGTCATCCCTTTCTTCATAACAGATATTGTCTTGACTCACAAATAATCGAAATATTGTTTCTATAAATAAAGATCAAACTGAGCTATGCTTTCAACAACAGAGAGTGTTTTTAGTTGCCTCCCTGTATGTGTAGGATAAAGCCTGAGAGCACTTGGATTTAAACAGTTTCTGGGTGGTACCATGGGCACTGCACAAGAAAGAAAATGTAGGAAAGAGGGAATTGCTGGTAATTGCCGCTGCGCTATTACGTGTCCCATAGCACTGGAAGGTGGTGGGCACTGTTAGAGAGGATGTGCTAGAGGGAATTGCTTTTACAGGTTTTCTGGTTACCAGATGCATTTAATAAGTGATAATGATGTTTGAAATGAAAGGGTGAATTCAGGAAGAGAAGCTTTTATGCACCGTATTGCAGCAGAAGCAGCAGAGGCTGCTTCTCTCTCTTCACAGCGAGCATCCAACCTGTTTCAGAGCTGCCAATACTGAAATCCAGCTTTGCCGATTCACAGGGCTCAAGTAGAGCATCTACAGTTTTAGATGTTTATCTCAATCAAAGGTTGCGCTTATCTTGGACTTGGGATGAAAGTCGACCCATGAGCTGAACGTTGAAGTTATTTTGGGCTATGAGAATAAGATTATATATCTAGAGGGATGGATGGATGGGTGGATGGATGGATGGTAAGTAATTTTAAAGCTTGGTATTGAACTTGCTGAGTATCATTAAGGCACGCAGTAGGTATACTTTCAAAGCACGTCCCTGGTTGTGTGTTGCACTCCTGGCTGGTGAAGCACCATGTGGGTATGATCAGCTGATCTTTTTCTCTTCATTTCTGATGGTTTTGCTTGTGGCCTTGTGGAAGAAATACAAGGACAAAGCCATTCGTTCCTGTTCTGTCTCAATACTTCACGCGTGTTTGAAGTGCTGGGTGTACTGGCATTCAGCATGCACAATGCTTATTGTTTCTTTTAGGTTTTATTTTGTCTAGGGTTTGCTTTGATACAGCAAATCATCTACTTTTTTGGCAGTTCACATCCCTCAGGGCACAAAGTATATTTTCCCAAGGGCTTAAATGATTTAAGACTATAAATCCCCCAGACCTCCGAAGACATTCATATCGTGACCGTGGTATTTTTTGAAAACCCCTTTCAAAAGCTGCTGAGTGCAAGCAGTTGTGCTATGAAGAGGAAGGGTCATGGTCATCTTGCTACCCTTGTGAGGGTTATCTTGCTACCAAACTACAATATTTAAGTGGAATAACAGCTTTTATGGTGAGCTAGACCTTTTCCTAACTTCCAAATGGCTGAAGTCTGGTGAGTGTGAGCAACGCCTCTCTTGTATGCCAGCTGAGAAGTTATTGTTTTCTGACCTTTCTTCCTGAATTTTCCTGACCTGCACCCGTATCACCACTTGGCAACACATTGTTGAGAGCAGAGGAGCATGGCTGGGCAAGGCAGCCGGGCTGCGTGTGCCCATCCCACCAGGCTGAAAGCCAGCTAGACCAGCAGAAATTCGTGGGAGAACTTGTCAAAGACTGCCCTTATTTTTTAACATTGGATGTCAGTTTATTTCAATCAAGGCAGTGAAATCCAAAATAAAAAGTCAAGTATTTGAGGCATGCTGTTGGTCTGATGACTTGGAGTTACGTCCAAGTGTCCAGCACGGGTGGTACACAGTTAAAAAGGTCAAAGGCAGTGGACAAGCAGGAAGAAGCAGTTTTGGGGAGCGGATTCCAGATTTCCAGTGGGGCAACTGGCAGATGTTTCTTGTTTCTCAGTGCAATGACATTTGGTTTTAGTCTTAAAAGACGTATCATAACTTGATGCTAAACTTTTGTGATAAGTGCAAGGGTGGTTCTGCAGAACAGGAGGTAAATCGTGAAGCATTTGAAAAGTTTGTTCTTTAGCAGGATCTAAACCCTCAGCAAAGGGGGAACATCTGTGTGTGCAGACCCTTGCCACCTCAGTTCGACAGAAATCATTCTGCCTCCATCACTGTTGTCTTTTGCTGTTGGTAAATTCAGTTGCATGCAGGCTTCTACTGGAGATAATCACATTTAGTCTTCTCCTAGGATAAACATCAATCTAGCTGCTGGGTTTCAGATCACATTTATACAGGCTGGAGCTGTGCTGTTGCCAGACCAACTGAGTAGGAAAGTTGGCCTTACTCCATATAAACAGCTCTGACTAAGCAAGCCACACTAAATTTGGAAAAGAATTAGGGGAACTCATTTTTCAATGGCCCTGGAGTATTTTATCTCCACTTGCCCCATGTTATCATTTCATGGGAAGAGTTTCTATTACTCACGACTGTTTCCAGTCATGTTTTTCATGTTTGTTTTCAGATAGCATATTTTTATCTCCTGTAAACCAAAAGAGTTTAAAGATCCATCGGTGAACAATGGATCAAGGGTCCGTCCGCTTCTCTTCTCGCCCGCAGGTAATGTTGCAATTCCTGCTGAGCTGAGCGGTGCAAGGCCGGGTCCTCGTGGAGTGCCACTCACAACCTCTTCAGAAAAACTTTTTCATCTAATTTTAAGTGGGGGTAGATTTTTAATCCAGAGAACCTTTGCAACAAGTAGTACAAAGACTGGAATAAACAGCCTGAAGCATTTGCTTCTTGATTCATGTTTTGGTTGACTGTAAATACATTCTGCTCATAGAAATCTCATTGATGTCATATTTCTCACTTATATATATATTATGAATTGCATAGTTCCTTTTGTTTTGGCCCTCATACTTTAAGCTGATCTAAGAAATGTTGACACTGAAGAATCACACTTCTGAGCCGATTTAGCCATAATTGAAAGACTTTGCCAAAATGACAGGTATTTCCTGTGATTGTTGGGGGTTTTTTCCCAACACCAGAATTTTGTCCTTTGTCCCACTTCCGCTGCAAATTTTTAGTGCAGGATGCAGGCAGTAGTCAAGTAAGGTCCAGTGTCCCAGAGCCCTCTGTAACAGATTAAGAGGCCACTGCAAGCTGGAAAAGAAAAAGCCGCGGTGGAAAACAGGGGCAAACCCTGGCAGTGGCCTGAGCAGGAAACTCCGCCGGGGCTGGGGCCAACGACATCCTATTGCTGGCTGGGACCAGAAGGAAAAAAAAAAGCTATAAAGAAGGTTTTGGGAAGCTTTGCCCTTATTTGGGGAATAAGTTTATGCCTCTGCCCAAAGCAGGCTAGTTTTTAAAAGGCTGTCAGATGGGCAGGGATTTTCTGCTTCAGCAGCACAGTATCCTGCTATTATACACAAGCACATCCTATAATTGATAGGTCTCAAAAAATATGATCTCTTAAAACTGGAGGGTTGGAGTCCAGATTGTCACCAGGTGCTGCCCCGCAAGTAAATCTGTGAACAACTTACATACCCAAAAACTTAACCTGACCTCCTGGCATCCCTCCGGCTTTGTATAATGACTCTGCAGACACGTCAGTCGGACGAGCCACCCCCTCCGTGCACCAGGCAGGGCTCAAAGGGGCGGCCGGTTTGTAACCTCATGGTGGTGGGGGATTGGAAGGGGGGAGGAGTGGGGCAGAAGGGGCTTTCAGTTTAACTGAAGGCAGCGATCCTGTTGATGCTTAAGAAGGAGAGCTGGTTACACGGGAGTAGCTGGAATGAGAGGTCGTGTCAATATCGTCCCTAAACTTGAGAGATGCGTCAAATTCTGTGCATCAAACTGAAAATGGAATTGCAGAAGCAGAGGAGCCGATGTATAGCTTTTTCTTTTGCGTGCACGTCCACAAAACTACAGCGATGTAGTTATCAGGAAGTTACGGAGTAATTCAATACTGCGGCTATCTGAATTGATGAAATTACCTCTGACAGCCTGGTAATGTCCCACATTAGGAGCAAATCGGAGCTGGACCTGAAGTAAGCACGTTACAAAATCTTTTGCCATTGCCCATCTCTGCAAACTCCTTAGCAAACTAGCTGTTTTTTCCATGGCAGTCTCAGTCACACATATTTGGGTTTTTTAAATGAAAATAAAGTAGGTGGAAGTGGTGAATCTTGGACCATAGCATCTTCTACACCAGAGTGTCCCATGCACTTTCTCCCGTAAAATCCCATGCACTTACTCTCATAATGATCCACAGCTTTTCTCTTTCTTTAACCATATTTAAAATTATTTAAGATGAGAAGAGGCATGAACATTCTGGGAACTGCGCTGGCTTTTAAACCCCATTTTTCAGTGAGAAATGGCAATAAAATCAGTAATAATCCAGGAAGTTTTGCGTGGCTGCTTTAGAAGGACTATGCTTCTACGCTTGAAGCAGCAAATCTGTCAAGACCTCTCTCTGATTTCATCAGAGCTGCTGCAGACTCACAGCCAGTTGTATAAAATACAGAAGCATCATGAAAACTCCTGGTGAATCCCTTTTTGGTGGTTGTGCTGGTGGGTGGCTGGGAGGAGTTTGTCAATCTGGGAACATCATCATAGGATGCAGGTGGTTCAGCTTTTCCAGGACTTCCATGGTGCTTCTTGCTGGTTCCTCTGGCCCTCCAGGAGTGCTGAATGCCAGTCCTGGTTTAGGAGCCCATGTATATGAAAGGCTTCAAGAAATCAGAGTTTGGGAACTACCGGTTTTTTGTCTTACACAGAAATTTGATTTTTTTTTTACCCAAGTAGAACAAAAAAAAAAGTTGAAAGCATCAAAATTGCTTGAGATATGAAATTATGTTTCTCTGTTTTATACTCAGAAAAAAACTCTTTGTCATGGGTCTCCTTAATACAGGGAGAAGGGGATCTCTCCAGTATCCAGGATGGGCTGGTTGCTATCTAGATCATAGTCCAGGTTTTGTGTTTTGCATTGCCGCAGACTCTTTGAGTCACATACATGCACATGGCTTTAACTTTCAGCCTCACTTCCCTGTCTGTAAAGCATTATTATATTTCTTTGATAGGGTTAATGAGTTAATTACTTGTAAATTGCTTTAAGATACCCAGAAATGAGACTGTCAGTGTGTTTATTGCTGTTATTGCTACTGATGAGATCTTGATCATAGCAAGACAATACAAGATTAGCGTTTATTTCAGCATGACTATCTGTTTACATTAAAACAAAGAGACTGCAGTGCCCGAGTCTAGAAAACATTCTTTGTAGAAGCTTTGAGTCAGCTTTTAAAATATTATGTGATAAAACTGGAAAATAAAATAGCGATAAGCACTAGCCAGTATCACTTAGATAATAGTCTGTATCACTTGTGTATATGTTTCTTTGAAAACCTTATCAACTCTCAAACATTCACGGCTCTGTGGCAGTGTGTCCTAGGGAGAGGCAGATAGTGTCTTTTCTTAGAGAAATGGATTTGGGGTATGTTTTGCCCACTCTTAGAAGGAAAAACAATGTCCCAGACCCACTGTTTTCTCTATATCGTTAAGACCCGGACAAATTCCCTCTGTGCTTGGTTATCACAACAGCTGAATGCATCTTTGAGGGTTTCCTGATACGCTGTGCAGCAAGTGGCCTTTGGTACACTTGGGCAATATTTTGGGTCGCCGGTGATAACTGCTTTGCTTCTGCATTACAATTTCTAAGCTGATGTACATTAAATACAAGTACATCTCTATTTCTGCTTCAGGAAAAACAGAGGCCATCATCAAAAACTTCAGCCCGCACTACAGACGCCAGTATGCAGTGGCTTTCTGCAAGCACGTGCAGGATGAGCTGGAGCAGCACCGGGATTCCCAGTCCCGGTTCTTGAAAACCAAGGTAGGAGGGCACATAAGACCTTCCCCATCCTGAAGTTGCCATACAGCTCTGCTCTCCTAACTATTTAAATCACACATTTAGTAGTCATAATGTATGAAAAACATGAGCTGGAAGTGTATCAGCTACTGACTTGGCTTGGTTTTCTTGTCTTTCCCAGGGTTGAATGCCCTCAAGTAAAGTTGATAGGCAGTACAGATACTCAAAGATTCTAAAAATCAAGCCCAAAGTATTTTTAAAGTTATTTAAATGTTTCTATATATACAAGCACAGTTCAAAAGTGTTCTTAAAGCTTCTTATATTGGATAGTTGAATACATAATAAATGTGTGTCTAGGACATTTTACATATGTACTTTCTTATATACAAGTACATGCAACAGATTTGCAAGTGCAGATGTCGGGTTTGGTTAGGTTAGGTTTTAGGCAGAAAAGTTGCATTTGGGTGCAGGTTTAAAGTTTATTTTTGAAAATTCATCTTTGTGTTTGTTTGTCTCATCATAGCGTGAGAAGAACTATGACAAGTCTCTGGTGCAAAGCATGCATCTCATCAAGGCAGGGTTGGACACTTGGACAAAACTAGTTGCTTCCTGCTGATTGCAAGGTTTTGCAAGAATCTTGGGTCAGAGATGATACATTTAGGGCAGAAATTTATGTAGGAAGCTTAATTAACCCTTTCAACCATGACTACAGGGTTCCATAAAGAAGATGGCAATAATCCCCGCTGTGAAGTGAGCTAGGGAGAGCTGGTTTTTTTTAGAGGAGGAGAGACAAAATGAGAGACAAAAGTCTCTGTATTCGAGGAAAATGCAGAGAACCAGCCTTCGATATTAAAAAGATACAAATCTAAATTTTTCGGCTGTATTGGAAATCACATGTTTCCAATGCTCTTGAAATGAACAGGGTAAAGCAACGAGGTGCATGTAAAAGGTGGGATAATAGAAGAGCGGTGACTTTCAGAAAGATGCATATCAGTTACAACAGCACAGGTGCAAATGTGTTACAAAGAACTGGGAAATAATTTACTATCTTATAATAAAACTCTTTGTTGCATCAATGAAATGTTTTCATTGATGATATGTAGTGGAAAATGGGAGATAATGAATTACAAGTTATCTTGCATTCAGCATGCCAGCCAAAAGGTAATTAAGAACGACTCTGTCTCAGAAATCTGGAGGTATTTTTGGAAGGCAGAGCTCCTCTTCTGCTTCCTCACCTGAGGCTACAAGAATTTGATTGTGTATGTAGTATCTGCCTGAATCAGAGAGATGCTTATGACTCCAAATCGCATTTGAAGACTCAAAAGCCCTCGTAGCAGTCTTATGGAAACGTAGAAATAAAAGGTTCAAAATGGTCGTTAATCCAGAGTCATTTCAAATCTAGAAAATTGCCTTTGTAGACCCCGGCGGAAGCTGGGACCATCTTATATGAGGCAGAGCTGTTGCATTTTGCTGAGGATCTGAAGAAGTGGAAGGACAGATACGTCGTAATCAAAAATGACTACAGTGTGGATTGCTTTGAGACTAAAGAGGTAAATGCTTCTTCCTCTTATATTCTATGGTCCCAAAGAAACTGGTGTCAAGTGAATTGGCCACTGCTGCCGCCTTTATTTTGGCAATACTAGATGAAACATTGTCCTCGGCAAGGCAGCTCCAGCCTTGCGGAGATGGCTGGAAGCTCCACAGGGGTGGCTGAGGGTGCAAACAAGCACCTTGTGTTGGCCATACACGTTTGCAAGAATCAGCAAATCATTTTAACAGTGCTTTGAACCTTCCTTCGCATATCACAGAATGTTTCTTATCAGTGTGTCATTGTAATACATCCCTGCTGCTTCTGCAGTTGGGTTTTAAGTAGCAATTTTTGGGTGGCTTCAAGTTGACTATAGTGAAGCTTTTCATTTGGCACCTGCCATAGTCAAACACGTCCTGGCTGGCAAATCAAACAAATAGGGCTTAGAAGAAAATCCCATCCTTTTCCCCTCCCTTCTGTCTTTTCATCATGGGTTGTAAGCACTGAGAGGATATTTAAAAATGTTTTTTACATTTAACCATGTTTTAGATTTGATGTTTCCAGGAAATGTATCCAAAAATCAGTCTGACCAAAAAAATTCCCTTTGGGGAATATCCCTGTGCATTAACCATGTAAATGAGTTGTGTGCTTTATGTTTTCCCTCTCCTTAAACTGCTGTTTGACTCCCTCTCTCTTGATTTTTCAGGCCTACCAGAAAGGAGCCAGCCCTAAATATCATGTTCTTCCTGCAGGAGGCAAAGTACTGACTTCAGAAGAAGATTACAATTTGCTGTCTGATAAACATTTTCCAGATCCTATTGGTAAGCCCTGCTCGAAGCTGAACTGCTGAACCCCAGGCTCTGTTCCTATGCAGACCTCTTCTGGGCAGGCTTTCTGGCTAGACTTAAAATGGGGCAACAGAAGATGCACGCAGCCCTTTTTCTAAGTCAAAGCACAGCTCCAGAGTGGACGTGCACAGAAGATGCTATAAGCTAATGTTCAGAAAAATGCTGGTTCCCTTGTTTTTTTCCAGCATCCCGGCACAAAGCTGCTGGAAGCTGTGCAGAAGCAGGGCAGGAACCACACCACCATTGTTCCCGGGCTTCGTTAATATTCCTGGTTTATTTGTTTCCATTTTTAGATGCCAGCTGCCTGTGTTGACTCAGAGTTGATAAGAAGTCCCACAGAGAGGGCAGGAAGGTTGCTGCTGCTGAATTTGTTGTTTCTGTGACAGGAACCGCTGTGGTCCTGCCTGCCCCCACCCCACTCCATGAAGATGGAGAAAATTCGGGCTTTAAGGGAGCAGACCTCATGTTGCACAGTCAGATTTGGAAGATGGGGTGCCACATAAGGAAAGGGATAAGGGCAACATGTAGACACATCCTGTCTCGTACCTCTTAAAGTTATGACTGTTGGGAGGTGTCCCCCTTACACCCTTTTCCCAAGGGATAGGGTGGTAGCATGGGGCAGCAGTGCCTGGAGATGTCCTCTGTGTGTCACCACAGCCCCGCAGGAGTGGGGTTGAGCAATGTGGAGCAGCCCAAGGCTGCTTGCGGGCTTCCCATGGCTCTCCCTTCACAAAGAGTGGCTCAGTTAGTTCTTTATTGCCCTTCTCCCCTTCTGTACGAAGCTGAAGACCCTCCAAAATGAACAACTTGTGGCTGGGCTCTCGATGCATGGCACTGAGACAAGATTGGGTTCGGTCATCCGTACACAGTGTTGTATGACACCCCCTGTGCACAGTGTCTCAGGGCAGGTGGAAACTGGAGATACTTAATTCTTTCTTTGCTTCACCTTCAAGGGCTTGAAGGGACAGTTCACCAGGCTGGCTTGCAGTTGTGTTTGGAAACCCTGGAGAGAGGGAAATCACTGTTCCTACACAGTTTAATGCAGTTCATTTCTATATGGAAGACCATATGCTCCTATATGGTATCTATGTGGAAGAGACCAGAGCTGCCCACTAACTTACGTATTTGCCATGAAAACCTTTTCCCTAGCAGCTACAATCCAATGAAATAGTTTCTTTGAAATTTTACCAAAAATGTGTAGTTTATGGCCACCTTGAATCCAAAACAAGCTGACATCAAGTTGTTATGGTAAAATGTAGAGAGGTGGTTGGTGCCTGCTGAGTTTGCCCATCCCAGCTGTGTCCCCCTGCCCTCCATGCCCAATTGCTTGGATCAAGAAAGAGACTTGATTTTTTCATGTCTCATGCTTCCCTGCTAGCAAAGGTCTGTTCTTTCTGTCATAGCAGAGGAAAAGAGCCAACTCCTCCCCCAAGAAATCTGCAGATTTCAAATGGAGATGTGTGTTTTGTGTAGGGTCGAGTGAGAAGGAAGTCGCTCAAGCCTTCGTTCAGCTTCCGAGGGAGTTCCCGGTTTACCTGTGGCAGCCCTTCACCCGACACAGCTACTATTGCTTTCCAGAGCCAGAAGCTCAGAGGCAGTTCAGTGCCATGCTGGGAGACTGCGTGAGACACTCAAACCATGGTGAGTACAGAAAAGGCCTCTTCCTGTACATCATTAACCCTGGTGAAGATTTAAATAGCTATTACAGTAAAAAAGCTGTAGAAAAATGCAAGTCACTTATGAAAGATGCTTGGCTTTCAGTGCCTTCAGGAATGCATAACCATACCCCTTCTTCTTGCTTTGCTGGGAGCCAAGTTAGGTGGGATTTGAGCTGCAGTGTGGTAAGTTTGGGTAGAAAACATGGGAATTGCTTTGAAAGTGGCATTCCCCTCTCTGTCAGCTCATCTAAATCCAGTATCATGGCACAAAGTCATAAGAGATGTTTACTAAATATGGCACGGCAAACTCCCACCTGTGTTTGCAAGCTTGACGATTGCGTTGTAGATACAGTAGACCAGGTTTGTATGATGTGGAGGGAACGCAGTCTTCCGCTACGTTTCTGTAATGTTATACATATCTCGCCACTGATCAAAGGTGGTGTTTTCTGCAGGTGTTTAGATGGCAGCTCAAGCCCCAGCCATAGTTAAGCCTTGTAGGAGGGACATGAATGGTGTGTAAGAACAGGAATGGTTGTTTGCACAAGGGTAAATTTTAAATCTCGCTTTCTGAGTATGTTAGACTAGAAAACTTTAAAAAACCCCAACTTGTGACTTGCTAGCATTATAAAAATAACCTTGCTCCCATGAAATTGGAAGTGTTTCCTTCAGAAGAAATGCTTTCCTGTTTTTCAGGTTACTTTTCTCTTTTTCCATCAAACTGACCTGGTTCCCCTGCTGGTGTCCAGGCTCTTCCATGTGTTGCTTTTGGGTCCCATCTGCTCCTGCTGCCCTTGGTGGGAGACGGGAACACTCAGGAACTTCTCCAGCAATCTCAGCTTCTTGGGCCTGAAGCCCCTGCTTGTACATAAATGACTTGAGAGTGCAGTGTGTGAACAGTCCCTTTTACTTACAAGAAGTGACTCCCAAGGTGGTTTTTTAGCTGTCACTTTTGTCTCCTGGTTATCAGCTTCACCCCGTTACCCTCAGACAACTGTCTCACATTGTCTTGTTGTGCTGAAGGTGGTGAGACACAGTGTGCCCTTCTAGCTCTGACAGCCTCATACAAACCAGAGGAAGCAGCTCTGATAGGAATTCACACCTAGGTGTGGAGCGGCTGAGGGCTAAAACACTCTGGTAAGCAAATATCCAGTCACGGGGACTATAAAGACGATTTCATGGCTAGATTAACATAGTTTGGAGGCATCAGTCTAGAAGGAACATGCTCTCGGCATTTCCCAATAGCTTACATCTCAATAAATATTCCCTATATAGCTGCCAGAGGAACACATTGCCATATAGAGGAACACAAATTGCCATAGCGCCTGAGGGCAAAGCCCGCCTCTGATTTTTGTTTCTGATTATCCTGGTTTTAGCTGCAATGGTCATACAGTATGAAAGCGCTCTGGACTTCAGAAAGCCACCCCTTTGCTCCTCACCGGGGTTTAGTAAGGAGATGGGGATACAATCAAGTTTTCCTGGCACTGTCAGTCCTCCATGACTTGAAGCCTGTTCATTAGGTTTGGGGTTTTTAAGTTCTCTCTCCTGGAGCAAGTGTAACAGGCTTGACAAAGCTTTTGGCAACCTTTTTTTTCCTTAAAGTTCAGCACATCACTCTAGGGGCCAATTCTGAATTGGCAGAAGCTGGGACTAGATGACCTAATAGGTCTTTTCCATCTCCAATGCCTGTAAGTCTGTGTTTTATTATATTTCATATGGCTCAGCTATTTCTCATTTATACATCTGTTCCAGGATTTATCCCTCTCAGCTTTTTCTGTGGTCAAGTTTTTATCTGACAGTGACACCGGCGTGCCTTCATCAAGGCCTGTCCTTTCTGTCATGTTATTTCTGCTCAACAGACTGATTGGTAGATAAAGACAGTCTGGAAAGACCTACTGTTACATCAGGAAAAACAAATAGGTTTTTACAGGTAGGCAGATGGGAGCCCATATTTTCTGGATCTCATGGAGTTACACCATCTCCTAGAAATCTAGGGTGCTGCAAGCGGAAAAATGATCACTGATGAGCACCCCAGTAACCTTAACTCTGCCCTTGGAGTGAACTTCTGCAGGGTTTTTTTACAAGGACTTCATACTGATTTATATTCATCATCACATGACTGAAAGATATTACTTTATTAATACTTTTTAAAGCCTATGTGCAAACAATTCTGCCTACAAAAAAACAGGTATCTGAACAATCTGACAAAGTTACAGGCACCTGCAGCAATACTACAGGTAATAAGGCTCATGAGATAAAAATTGGCTGTGTGTTCTTTTATTAAAAAAATTGGAAAAGAGAGAAGAAATGTGAAAAATCCTTTGAGTTCAATTGTGCAATATAATTTAGTGGGATAAGGAGCACTGGCCAAGGTAGCATTCACCCCTCCTCTTCTAAAAAGTGCGGAGTTAACTTTTGCTAGGGCAAATTTGGCAAGGGCAGGAGAAAGACAGATGTAGTGTCTGATCAGAAGTTGCCTTTCTGTCTTTTCTGTAATCTCCCACTTCTGGAAAGGAATATATCGCACAAGGCTTTACCTGAAAACTTGGAGGAGTTTTCAGTTAAAGTCTCTTTTCTCCTAGGAAGCAGAATTAAATACTGTTTGTTTCTGAACAGAAAACTGGAGTGAATCAGCATGTGGTCTCGCGATGGGAGCCGCCCTGGCATTCAGCTATTTCCTCTCTTTAGAGTCCCTCTGTTATAAATAACCAGTCCAGCCTGTGCTTCTGGGTTTTCTCATCAGAATTTATGGTCAGGACAACAATTACAAAAGTGTTTGGATGTAGTGATCGCGGCTTGCGAATGATTCAGATGTACGGATTGTGGGTTCTCCTTCCTTCCCCCACAGTTTTCCTGTTGTGTATGTCCTTCCTCTATACTAATAGATAAGGGTTTGCAGTTCGAGAGGACAATGATTTCCTTCATTATTAATAGAATATGTAGATGTTTTGTACCTTTATTGAGTACAGTTCAGATAAAGCGTATTTAAAACCTTTGAAATGAGCCTAAGCCAAGCAGGACCTGACTGGTCATGGCTTTAAAAATATTCTAGCACAACTGGATGCATACGCTGAGATTCTGTGAATTACCCTGACTCTGAAAGTTGATTGACTGATTAATCTGCGTACAGAAATCATCCCAGTTCAGTGATTCATCTGGGCAGCTCCCGCTTTGCTCTTTGCAAGTTGGCTTTCGTGATGCCTCAGGATTTGGGGAGGAGTTCAGATGCTTTTTGGGTTTTAAGCTGAGGTTGTGTGATTAAGGACTAATTAATGAAAACACAAGTGCCCAGGGAGCAGCAACGAACCCCGACAAACTGATGGGCGCAGAGGAGACCCTGACCCGTCTGCTCCGTAACTCAGAGGAGGGGGCTCAGCTCATGGTCCCTCTGTGAAACCAACCTACATAGGCCACCAGCACCTCCCCCTGACCCCCTTGCAGTCTGCAGGGCTGTCGTTGCCTAAGCTGGTACGGGATTCATTAGAGGATGGAGGGGAAGAGCAAGAATGTGGGATAACAGAGGAAAAAAGGGGATAAATGGGGTCAGCTGGGTGTGAACAGGAGGCTGGCCAGTATGGTTGTCCAGTCAAGCCCCACGCTTGATCATCACAGTCTGTCCTGTCTTCTTCCTGAACTCCACTGCTGTTTTCCAGGGTGGAGGTGCTCTCTGGTGTGTGTGTTGGGGTCCAGAGTACCAGCAAGTAGAGAAGGAGCCATGGGGTCATGGGGACTCCACAGGTTTGAGGTGCCAGCACCTGGAGAGATGTGTGTGAGAGGTCCCAGTGCCAGCAGTGGGAGCGGGGACCACAGAGCACAGGGTTCCATAGGTGCGGGGCCATTAGCTGGTAAGACCAGAGGGCTTTCCTAACGAGCTTCCACCAGCCGTGCATGTGCATAGGCTTCAGTCACTAGCAAACTTCAAGCTGGACTGTCTGGCAAGTAGGAGAAGACGTGTGGGAGCCAGCGACCAGAGAGACCGTAGGGCTGGGACCAGTACTGGAAGAACCATAGGTCCGAGCCAGCTACCAAAGAGGCATGGGGGTCTGGGAGTTACTGCTGGGGTAAGCATAGGTCTGGACCTGCTGTCGGTGGGGGCTGGTGGGGGAGGATGTAGTGAGAGCTGCAGCTATTGGGCTACCAGGTTTGGCAACTCCAACGTAAGCCATACTTGCATTTGATTCCCTTTTCTGGCTGAGTTTGAGTCCAATATATTTTGAAATTGCTTTTCACCATTCAGTGTGTGACCCTTCTCCTGTGAAAATTAATGACTGTGTAACTTTGCTCCCAGGAAAAAAAAGACAACTGTAAATTTAATTTTGCATACTCAGTCCAGAGGTGCTACTATCTAATCTTGGCTGTTATTTCAAAACTGCTTTACAAAAGCTCATCAGAAAGCATCCTTCTCTCCAAACCGTTCATTCTTTACCAACAGCTTTGTAATTAAGAACTTTAGTGGGCTGCATTAAAGAACATTGTGTGCAGCTCCAAAATGCCACAATTAATTTCTCATTGAATTTATTACCTAGACATAGGATATAAAACATTATAACAGGCATATTGGCTGATATCAAAGCTTTTTGGCTGTGATCGATGAATATGATAAATGAAAGGCTGAGTTAAATTAGTTAAATGACATAAATGTGCCTATAGAAAGATAATGTTGAGGGGACGGCTCTAAATGCAGAACAGGTCAGCCAAAAAATGTTCTTTGCAGAAGAACAAGCAGCCAACAAATACAGAGGAGTCAATAATAAAGTATGGCCGTGTAGAGTAACACGGCCTAGTGATGGCTGTTCATAAAAATAATTCCACATACAGAGAAGAACACGCAGTTCTGTGGGTACAGGGCTACACAATGAAATTTTCAATGTTCTCTTTGCTAGTCTGTTCCTTGTGCCGTAGGACGTTTGCTGTATTTTCCCAGGGCTATTATGTAGCCTTCACTGTTGTAGTAAAACTGGAAGATAAATGTTTCGAATGACAAATGCATCAAGACAAAAGATAGCTCTTGTAAAAGATGCAGCTTCAAGGGTTACTGGAGAACTGGTGCTTTCTGATCTGATCTTAGTCAGGATGCATTTACAGTGTGCTAAACGTGTCCTTATTGGCCTTAGTATGTAATTAGTATTGTTGACCACATTAGAATTTTTTATATCTAAAGATCCTACGTTACATCACTATGTAAGATGTATTACTGTATTTGTTTCAGTTTTGATGATTCATAATTAATTCAGGAGAATAACAGCACATGACAAAATATATATATCCTAATACCGCTTTCATATCAACTTCCCGACAGAAGGGGCAGCAAGAAGGGGAATTTTTCTGCCCATAATATTATTTTTTAACTTTCCATCCCTAAGTTTTGCCTTAATTGAGTTTTTCTGACCGTTCACTGTTACTTCCAGAGAGCCTGTTCTCAAGCATCTGTGGAGGTCAGGCCTTCATCACTGTAGGATTTTATGTAATACTTAGTTTTAAATGCTTCTCAGGTTTTTAGAGAAGCTGTGCTTGAGTTGGAGTATGGAAGAAAATGGCTTCATTTTTTCTTCCAGTTTCCTAAACCACTACTCCCAGTTTAGATGTGGGCTGTAGCGTGCGGTTCATTGGTTCACCTTTATCTCCATGATCCCTCCACTTTCATCCACACCTTGGACTTGCTCTGGTTCCCTCTCCATCCCCATTTTCTCAGTGAAATGGTAAGAACTGCGCACGTCAAATCTGGGGGGAAATTTACTGCTGAAGTGGCCACCTAACCCCCAGTGAAGAAGTGCTGACAGCCCCGGAATGGCAGTAATGAGGGAAATGCTGAAAATATTCATAGTGCTCTAATATTCAGCATTCTCCAGTTTTTAATCCTTTACGTTTGTATGCCCTGAAAATCAGACTGAAGTTTCTTCTGAATGCTTATTTATTATTTTGTTATTTTAGGGAGTCTTCTCATTTCCTATATGAGATTACCAGCTATTGTGTTTCACTTGGTATTTGTTGTAAAAAGTGAAGCAGCCCGACCACTTGGTGCCAGGATAGAGGGAAGTCTGCGTGATGAGGAGGAAAATACAACTAGCTAATTCTGGGAGACGCAGAGTTTCGCTTCATGATTTTATTTTCTTTTATCTGGTTTGATTTCACATCCTTATCTCGATAATGACCCTCATGAAGGTAGTGAAGCTGGGGGACTTTCAAAACCATATCCTGTCATCTCCAATTTCACCATAAATAACAAAAAATAAATTTTAGAGAAATAAATGCATTAAAGAAGTATAATAAAGAAATACATTCAGTAAGAGAGAAATACAGAATGTACTTCTAAGCTCATGCAGGGCATTCTGTCACAGCATGGCCACGTCAGGACAGCTTCACATTTTTTTTCTCCATCTCTGGCTTTTAGGGTTGCCATTAGCTGTGGCCACGTTTCCTTTTTCAGCTCTAAGTTTAGCTGGCAGGTGTTTCTCTCATAATTATTGCTAGCTTTCCTGTGTTACGTGCATATAGTACATGTGGGGCTTACCAACTCTTGGACTAGAATTCAAAATAATTACTGAAGTGTTGATAAAGGTTGAGAAGATGACATGAAATACTTAAGCTGAGGGTATGTATCTCCATATACAAGGCAAAGCAGCTGTCATGAGCCCAAATAGGACTTTGGAAGGATTTTTTAGTCTTCATGTTGCAAATAGGTTGGTGTTTCCTCTCCGGAGAGGGCAGCTGAAGAAAAGGATATTCTTGTTGCCTTTTTCAGATGACGTGTGGAAGGACCAACAAAAGTAGAACTGAGGAGGAAATTGCTTTATTTGATGTTAAAGAAAAATGTCCTTCTGCACTGGGATGAAAGCAAGACCTTTCTGAAGGTTTGCCTTTTAATTTGGGGGTGGGAAAAGGTACAAATGACGACAGAATATTCAGCCTGCCTGACTCAGACCGGGGACTTGTGTCTTGGCTTCTCTCACTGCAGCTGCTGCACTTCGATTAATTAAATCACTTTATGGTTAATAAGATCAGGTCTCCTGTGAACGACATGAGTGGCTGAGACCATGGCTAGTCTTTCACCAGACAGATATCTGAGGTCCAATTGGACCTTTCAAAACTGGCGTGCAAATTTCCATAGAAATATTAATGCTGTCATAACATTCAAAACCATTTTGCTGTAAATATCTTTGATGAGGCTTGTAGGGTGCTACAAAACCCATGTAATGTTTTAGGGCATAAATTTTTTGTATAATTTAGAATATTTTGCTTGAAGTAAGACTATTTTTCCTCTTTCTGGGATGTTTTTGTTCTGCAACATCATTTCCTTCATTCAATGAGACGTTTGCTTTTCCAGTAAGAGTACTTGCCTGTACTATATATAGTTAGGATTTTCAGTCTGTAGGAGGTATATTCATTCTGAAACACCAAGATGATTAATATGCTAAAATCCTAATTGCAATTACGTTCTTCCTACCTCTCACCTCCACACCTTGGGCTGATTCTTCTTTTCATATATATTACTATGCAAGCATGGGGTGGTGCAGAAGAGCCACTGCCTTGTGCCCACCACCCTGGCCTGTTTTAGGAGCCGTGAAGATACTCATTTGTGCAGGTGTAGGGTTGTATTCGGGCTCCAGCTTCGAAGTTCAGCAGCAGAAAAATTTTCACCTGCACCAGGAATATGGTAGCTGGTTGGGAGAGCACTTGGAAATTGTCGGAGATAAATGATACTGTGATTCTTTGTGTTTATACGGTGCACTCATGAAACTATGAAACATGAAGCTGCTGGTCCCAGGAGAGGGAGGTACCTTGTAATCTGTCTCGTGCTGCTTTGAACAGTTTTAATACAGGCATTGTGTGCTGCAAAGCAAATAGTTAAACCTGCTGAATGTTGGTTTGATGGTCTTGGAGGGAACTTGCACTACAAAACTTGATTTGCTATAAATACAGCGTATTATTGCAGGGTTGTATCCTGTTTGGAAATGACCTCATCTCGCTTCTGTTAGTGGTTAGCAGCTTTATACCGCATGACCTATGAATAATATGATACCACATTGCTCTCAGGAAAACATCAGAGCTGTCAGGTTGATGCTTCTCAGACCCAGGCCATTATACTTCACTTTGGTCTTGATTTGGATAGTAATGTGACAGGACTCCATTTTGTAAAAGTAAGCGGTGCATCCTTTTATTCAGAGGATCATTTCTAGAGGTGCTGTAGCTGTGTTACAAGCCTTGGGCAAGCTGTCCTTTCCTGAGGTCCAGTTCCCAAGCTCTCCTCATCTCCCCAGGTTCAAGCAGATGGATTCACTCTCATTTTCTTACCTGCCATCCCCTTTGGGTTGGGACCATTTGCTTATTTTTTGGAGACAGAAATTTTCAGAACCTCATTTTTTGGAGTTGATGGCCATAGCCTTTCTTAACAATTTTCTGTAATATCTTACAAGCAACAGCTCTTAAAATGTGCCGGGAACTGAGGTGGTCGCTTTTTGCCCTCTGACAGTGTGATGATCAGATGGTCTTGCTCTCTTGTAGCCATTCTCTGTGTCCTGTCTGTCATCCTCTGTGTGGCGATATTACTCATACACCTCACAGTAGAAAGTCGCTCATTAAACAGAAACTATATGAGCAAGAGACAATAATCACCGCAGCCCCTACTCACAGCAAACAAATCCCAGGCAGGTATTACCAGAAATGCTAGAAAAAAAATGCTATTGGAGGAAACCTGTGCTACAAAGATCACTCTCAGAAAGGGAAAGCGTTCTTCGTCACGCTCATTTATTTTTATTTGATGGGCATCCCCTAACTGTGGTGTTGGGAGGTTGACAGAATGATTCCTTAACTGCAGGAATGTCTCTTATTCCCCGATGTTCTCCAGCTGCCTTCACCCCAAATCCTTCGGCGGCTCGCAGCGTGCAATAGCTTTCTTTGAAGTACCAGTACAAGAAATGGGAATGTCCTGTGTATTTAGATGGTTAGGTTGCCAAAATTCTTGAAAATAGCAGCCTTTTCTTTCAGCAGTCTCCCTCTGGTTTGGGGTTGTGTATTT
>VZTV01014642.1:0-13381 GCA_013400875.1 Anhinga rufa
TGGCCCTAAAATCAAGCCCTGGGCAACCTCACCGCTGACTGGCTGACAGCCTGATGTAACCCTATTTACTATACCTCTTCAGCCCGACCTGTCAGCCAATTGCTCACCCAACATATTACAGACTTGTCTAGCTGTGTACTGGACATTCTGTCCAGAAAGATACTGTGAGAGACAGTATCAAAAGCTTTGCTAAAATCCAAAAACACTACATCTACTGTTTTCCCTTGGTCAGCTAGATGGGTGACCTTGTCATAAAGGAAACCAACTTAGTTAAGCAGGACCTTTCCCTCATGAACCCGTGATGGCTATGACCTATGATGGCACCCTCTCCAGTGTTTTTCAATAACTCCCAGAATAACCTTCTCTATAATTTTACCAGGCACTGAAGTGAGACTGACAGGCCTGTAATTGATAGGGTCTTCCTTCTTCAAAACTGAGACAACATTTGCCAGTTTCCAGTCGACTAGTACCTTTCCAGACTCCCAAGACCATTGAAAAATAATGGAGAGAGATCCCATGATAACATTGGCTAGCGCTTTCAGTACCTTGGGATGAATCCATTCAGGCCCCATAGACTTATGTGCATCCAGCTGGAGCAGCAAGCTTTGAACAACTTCAGACTCAACTGGGAGTTCATCACGCCCCCAGTCACAGGGCTCTGGGTGTCCTAGGGCTCATCATCGGTGTTAAAGACAGAGGTGAAGAAGGCATTACACATCTCTGCTTTGTCTACATTCCTATTTGTGAGGTGCCAGACCACATCCAGTAACCTATGCTATCTCTGATCCTCCTTTTGATGTTAATACATTAAAAAAAAGCACCTTTTCTTGTCCTTCACAGTGCTGGCCAACTTGAACTCTAATTGAGCTTTGGCCACACAAATCTTCTCCCTACAGTGGCAAACAGCAACTCTGTAGTCCTTCTGTGTTGCCTGTCCCTGTTTTCAATGTCCGTATACTTTCCTTTTCCACCTAAAGTCCTAGAAGATCCCTCCTCAGCCAAGCCGGCCTTCTGCCTTGCTTGCTTGACTTCTGACACTTTGAAATTGCCTGTTCCTGCGCTCTTAAGAGATGGCTCTTAAAATGTGCCCAGTATGCAGCTGTTTTAAACTCAGGTTGCACTAAGTCTTCCTATCAAACTGAAGTACTCATTTTTATAGCCCTAATCAAAGCTGAGAAAAAAAAACAAAAAACAAACAACCCATAGCTACTTAACATGAAACAAGTAGAAGTATCCAGCTGCCTTGGAAAATCATTCAGCTGCCAAAAAAACACCTGATAAAAAAGGTGCAAAACACAGCTTTACAGTTTGGGATTTTCTTAGAAGTTAAATCAGAGAAGGTACATCTTCAAGCTCTAGCATTGAGCAGCAGGTCCACATACAAGGTTATCTTTTACTGGACTGACATAGGGAGTAAGGAAAGGGTACAGGATACAGGAAGAAAAGAAGAAAAAAAAATGTTATTTGTGATTACATTTTGTGAGAAACCACGTAATGTCTTCTTCTGTCCTATAAATGTATTTCCCAGAATTCAGCAATCACTGGAAAAACAGAAGTTCAATAAAAACGCATGCAAGGCAAAAAAACAAGAACCAGGGAGAAGAGAGGTTATGCACGCTAAGCCTTAATGCAAAACAAGGTACTCAAAACAAGAGTTGCTTCATACATGCAATTAAAATATACTCAACAGAAGTCAAGCAAATAATAATATATTGACTTGGTAGACAAAGCAGTAAGGCAGACAGTTCTTTGTACAGTTACTAAAAAGGCAATACAAAGCACAATTAGAGAATGTCTCACATCAATTTCCAAATACAGATTAAGCACAGGTTTGCTCTAATTGCCATCTCTGAAGTTAGCTCAGTTAAGAATTAAGCTGAATTCATAAAAAGACCCGCAAAACAATTTGAGCAAAAATATTTACTGGAATGTTAGCTAGCATATAGCAGGTTCCTTATATTCTGAAACGGAGATGTATTTTCAAGCTGTTGTATTAAAATATTGTCTGAAATGGCCTAAGTGCTACTGTACAACATGCACGAAGTCTAAAATGGAGGCATTCTGGAAAGCAATAGGTCAGATTTTAAAATAAAAGCCTGAGCTATTGCTCATGTTTTTAAAAGGTTGGCAAGGGACATGCATTTAATACATAAAAACTGTATACAGTAAATGTAAATCTTATTGAGGAAATACTATTACCAAGCAGTCAGATTAGAGCTAGTTATAGGAGCGATTGATTTAGAACCAAAAGTAAACATCCACTCTCTAAGGTCACCTCAAATGTTTTATCAGCACAAAAGATGCAAGTGGGAGAGAGACACTTGATCAGTAACTATCAAAATCCTGAAGATGTCGAATTAGGTAACTGCAGGAACTATTTTTGAGAATTAATGGACATTTCATAAAGACACTGAGATCCATAACTATTAAGTAAGCAGAACAGGAATTCTCATCTGTTAGTGTACTTTTGTCTATGTTATTTTGATTTTTATTGACAAAGGATTTCTAGGAATAAAAATTGCTGAGGCATCTTTGAAGGAAACCAGTAAATCTGGCACTTGCCAGGTAACTCCTTTAACCCTGATGAACATGTTATGCAGTTCATACCAGAGTATCTCAAAAAATACTGTGCCTTCTTTTGTCTCAGAAGTACATGAGTAGACATAGGCTTCTTGGGTGGCTTCAGGGCAGCAGAAGTCAAGCCTCTTCCTTCCCCTCTCAAATTTAACAGTCCAATCCATCCTTCTGGAACCTGGAAGACTTGGCCCCATGTCAAGCATAATGAAAATTTGAAAACAAGACTTGATCCTTGTTTCTTACCTGAGCAGAATGTCACAGTCATCCTGTAAAAATTCTTCATTTCCTAATTTCATACTTACTGGACCAAAGTCTGGCTTATTCATACATCAGGATAAAGCTGTAGGATTCTGCCATAATTATTGCCTAATTTACTGAGTTTAAGAGATGAAACAAATACATTTTGACTCCCTTATGTATCTGCATACACATGGGGTTGCTGGGACAAGATGATGATGCTTTTATTACACAGCATGTTACCTGCTGGAACACAGCAAACTAGTTAGATATTATAGGGAAAAAAAATCACTGTAAGAACTGCCAAACACTGTAACAGGTTGCCCAGTGAGGTCATAGAATCTCTATCCTTGTGTATATTCAAAGCTCCCCAAGACAAGATGCTGAGCAATGTGACTTAGTGACCAACTTTGAAGAGTAGGGATTGAAAAAGATGACCTCCAGAGGTCCCTTGCACCCTATGACTTGGCATGTATTTTGTCATACCTGTCTGCCCATGTGATGTTGCCTGTCCAAGTGCTATTGGTGGCTTAAGAGATTTGGGTATGGAAGAGAAGTACCCAACTGACTTACAGCCTGCATAGCAGTGACAAGACATTCACAGAAAGACAGGTCAGCAAGTCTGTCTTTTTAAGGGTGTAACTCTTAAGAATAATTACTCAGAATTTTATTGTGAGGACTGCACTAGCCTCCAGCCATCACTGGATAAAATCATAACATACCATGATATACCACCCACATTTGGACAGGGTCAACTGTTTTTACAGAGACTTTACTTCACAGATCCATGGTCTTTGACCCTCACTGACACATTACAATAAGGTACTTGTATCTTGAAATTCAACCAACCCCACTCTACAACAGCCTTTTTTGTTCCTACCAGAAATGTTACTTCTGGGATAGATCTTTTTATTTCATGCCTTGCTCTCACAGCTGCACTGGGGCAAGAAACAAATTATTATGACCTCTCTTGAAGAGAAGAGGTTGGCTAGAGGTAAAGTTCTCTTTTGAATAGGTTTCCCTATGTGGATGAAGTAGTTTATTTATTGGAGGCAGGGGGAAGACTTCCAAAAGATGCCAGGTGTGGATGATCAACCTGGTTTCCTATAAATACTTCACTCTGTTTGGATGCAAGACAGGAGGGGAGCTGCCCAGGAAACGACTGAAAAAAATCCATTTAAATATGTCTCCTTAACAAAACAAACAAACAAACAAAAGAAAAAAAACTAACTCTACTAATAATTTTTTCCAAATTTGTAATGCAGCAATTTGAAAGTGATTGCTATATGCATTATTGTGTCTATACATGTTATACATACATACATACACACACAGAGTGCTCAGAGGAGTTCAACATACATTAGCAAAACTTGTAGAAGCAGGAAGAGATTAAAGGCCTTCTTTAACAGTAATTTCATTAAATGATGAAGCAGAAATACTAATTATCTAATCTCTTCTGTTCCTTGTTGATTTCAGAAACATGACAGATGACACAGAGTCATCTCCATGGTGATTGTTAGAGCTGCAGACAAACCCACTAAAGATGCAAGCAACGATATTTAATCTGACATTTATACCATCTACTGAAAACTTTGTTTGGTTTAACAATCAAAAATAAAACAGGCTTTGAAATTTGATAAGAAGCAAAAAAAAATAAAATTAAAAAAACACCACACACACACACACAAACCTCCTCATTTGTTTATGCTAGATATTAAGGTGGTGACACTTGAGACCTAAAATCTCCTATGCCTATTCACCCTCCTCGTTATGTGTTACATGTTATTTTCGTACAAAATTTCCCACTACAGATGTGAAGGATTTAAGTTGACTGAGAAAAGGCAAATGCACTGGAATACTAAAAAACCAAAATAATTTAAAAATTATAATAAGGAATGCTGAGAAAAAGTAGAATTTACTTTTTTTTTTCCTGTCCTATCCTGATAATTAAGAAAGAACTGATAGAAAGTATTGCAAAGGGAAAACACAACTGAGGTAAAATAATGAAGTCAGTATTCAGAGTTTGAAGTCACTTTCTCACAGAAGAAACATCCCTGTCTGAATTTGCAACAGAGAAATATTTTAGCAGTCCAGCATGCTTTATTAACTTGAATTTGGAGGGATGGGGGAAAGAAGATGAATGCTGTGTTAATGCTACAGACTGCAAGATACCATCTTACTACTGCCACTAGAAATCGGGATTTCTAATTGAAGAATACCATCTCTGTTTCCTTAAAAACTACAACTACACATTGTAACTCACAGTGCAACAAACATCATTTTAAGTGTCACAGACCAGCAATTCTCAAACTGAAGAGCACAGAAATCTTGAGGACATATTTTGCTACCACCAGCTTGTATCCTTTCTGCTCACTCACATCACTATGGTTTTCAAATGTTAGAAGTGCTATTATGTGCACAAAGTGTTTAAGATGACTCAGCTTCCCAATAAAGGTTGAACAAGGAACAGCAGCAAATTATAGCCCAGAGAAACTATCTGGATGTTTTTACTCTAAGCAGCACACAAAACACAGAGTAATTTCTACCCCTACCCTGACAGACACTGTAATCCTCCAAGTCCAAAATTCACAGACCCTGCTTCTACCTCTGTACATCCGATCTTTAAAGGTATTCACTTCCACTGTCTCTTCCCTTATTCCTGTAGCATGCATTTATTTGTACATGTATAGTATACCCTTCCCTTGCATATAAAGCTGATAGGAAAAAAACGAGGTGAGCACACGGACTTGTGAGCATATCCTCAGGTACCTAAGTACATTCCTGCAAACGCATATAATTACAGAATAAATACTTACATAGTCAGCATCCACAAGATACAGAGAGAGGGAGTATCATCTAAAGGTTGATTATTACTGCACTCTTAGCTGAATATATACTTCATTCTTTCAGACTTACTTTCTGCAAGAAAACCTGTGAAAATTTTTTTCCTCTACAGAAAGAGAGCTGCTCATTCAATAGACAGTTTTTAACTAGTTTGGTAACACCCCACAGATTATTAATTGAACCACAGTACACAAACATAACACATATTCAGTAGATCTGAACACTAACTTAAAGATTTCCTCCATCCTCCCTGTTTTTTTGAGTGACATCTGTAATAAGCAATTAGAATTTTTTATGCATGCACAGCTGACTGTTCAAAGCCAGGTAACCTTAGACATATACTTCAGTTTTCCTTTTCCCACGGAACTGAATGTTAAAATAAGTACCTAAGTAATTAAAAAAGCCAGAGTAGCTCTAGATTTTTTCTTTAAACAAGACATACTGTCTCCCATAACATTCTCCTGGAAAAACTGTCTGCTCATGGCTTGGACAGGTGTACTCTTTGAGAATCATAAAACTGGATGGATGGCCGGGCCCAAAGAGTGATGGTGAATTGGAGTTAAATCCAGTTGGTGGCCAATCACAAATGGTGTTCCCCAGGGGTCAATACTGGGGCCAGTTCTGTTTAACATCTTTATCAGTGATGTGGATGAGGAGATCAAGTGCACCCTCAGTAAGCTTGCAGATGACACCAAGTTGCATGGGAGTGTTGATCTGCCTGAGGGTAGGAAGGCTCTGCAGAGGGACCTGGACAGGCTGGATCAATGGGCCGAGGTTAACTGTAGGANGAGGTGCTGGAGCGTGTCCAGAGAAGGGCAACGAAGCTGGTGAAGGGTCTGGAGAGCAGGTCTTATGCGGAGAGGTTGAGGGAACTGGGGTTGTTTGGTCTGAAGAAAAGTAGGCAGTGGGGAGACCTTATTGCTCTCTACAACCACCTAAAAGGAGGTTGTAGTGAGGTTGATGCTGGTCTCTTCTCCCAAGTAACAAGTGATAGCATGGGACACAAAACAGCCTCAAGTTGCGCCAGGGGAGGTTTAGCTTGGATATTAGGAAATATCACTTCACCAAGAGCGTTATCAAGCACTGGATTGGGCTGTCCACGGAAGTGGTTGAGTCACCATTCCTGGAGGTATTTAAAAGACAATAAGATGTGGCATTTAAGGGCATGGTTTAGTGGTGAACTGGCAGTGTTAGGAAAGCAGTTAGACTTGATGATCTTAAATGTCTTTTCCAGTCTATATGATTGCGTGTGTATGCTGTGTGTCTTTAGAAATTATAGACAACACAAAGCAATTTTGAACTCATCAAGCTTCAGAAAGATAAATCGAACATAATTCATGATATTGTGAGTTAGGAGAAAGAAAATTTCAGAGACTTATTTAATACCTTTGCTAGTTGTAAATATCTGCCTTAAACAGCTGATCCAAGGCATACTCATAAACAAGCTTCTTACAGTCTAGCATTTTAACACTGTATGAAAGCTTACTGTTGCATTGAACAGACTCAAATACCAACAATTTCTTATCAGGACTAACAGATTCGACATAGAAAATAAGCCTACATGTGAAAAATACAGTATTTGAATGTTTATAAATTATACTGACGGACAGTAATCATCCATACATTTTGCTAGTCTTGCAAAAGATCTTCACTATCAAAAGTAACCACTGAAATATGCTGTTACAGTACAAATTTACTAACCTATCCCTTGTATTCTGCCCGCCCCCACCATGGGTGAAAACAAAGCACAGGGTAAATTAAAACTATACAAATTAAGAGGAAAAACACAACTGTGCTTCCTGGACATAAATTAATCCTTTTACTACAGCACAACTCCTCATAGCCTGTGGACTGTTACTTAAATGCAATGCTTTTCTTATTCTGAGCAGCACTTATCGTTAAGTGAAATGGAAATCAAAAAGCAAGGCACTGGGGAAGTATGTCACACTCACAAGCTTTAAAGAAAGTAAAATTGCAAAAACCGTAAGGACAGACTATCAGAAGTCTTACTGCACAGGGGAAAAACTCAGTTCTGTTTTGGCCCCCTTTCAGAGAGCCACTCTTCCTTAACAGGTCAAAGCTCACTTAATCAACCTACCCACTGAATCCTCCAAATACTTTATGAGACTATCAATCCTTACATATGTTCCATTACCTCTAGCTAGCCCATCACATGTTTTACAGCATCAGTCCCAAACTCTGAAAACAATACCTCACGAATCTTACCTAAAAAGACTAACAGCATGATTGAGAAATAATTGTGCTTACTGTTCTTGAATCAGAGAAAGGATTGTACTCATCTAGCCCTGGAGGAACATTTCTTGTCACTTGTGTAACAGAAGGATCCTAGAAGAGAAAACAGTTCTGTAAATGTAGGCACATGTACATAAGCAACAAATCAACACATTATTATATCACATAAATCTCAGCTTTTGTTTCTATCTAAAGAAGGTTTGTTTTCACTAAAAAAGCCTGTAAACATCTACCTCCTTCTCAGTCTCCAAAATGACATCATTCCATTCTAAGCTTCTTATAAACCTAGATGAACACGGTCTTGAAGAAACTCCATCTGTCATACATTTGATTTATAAGGAAGAAAGCTCTCAACAGAGAAGGGAAGAAAATTGTATCCTGCTATGTTGACCACAGGACTCCACAACTATACACCCAAAAAGCACAACAGAAGAAAAGAGCTTTCTGTAACTATTTTCCCTACCCAGAAGTACCTCCAACAGCTTCAGGAATAGACAAAGCATTTCAGAAAAACAAAGCTGAGGAAAGTGTATCCCATAATGCCAAAAACACCTCTGGTTCAGCTCCTACCTGAATTGGTAAAATCAGGAAAAGTGTCTTCTTTTTTTTTTTCCGCCAATGAACTATACAGTAAGAAAGACTGCTTAAGGTTTAGCTTGAGAAAGCTATTTTAGGAATGAGAGATTTCTCCATACTAGAGGCAGGCTTGGTTCTGCAGAAGTGCCCACTACCACAGACCAAACTAACTTAAAAGTAAAATTGTACTCATTCCATGTAATGCTTGGTTCCCACTGGATTGTTTCTATGCCTTAATTTAAGGTTTTTGCATCTTCGGAACATAAGAATGGATTAAAGGAAGGTTTTCTTGAAGAATAATAAATCCACTTATTCAATATGGTTAGTTACATTTATATATACATAAATGCATACAATAAATGTACGGTATTTTATATGTACATCAAATATACAAAATAGCTATAAATATACTATTTACTTACAACTGTTATGTATAGGTATACATATTTTCTTAATTTCAACAGTCTATATCAACCCCAGTTTGTTTTCTAATGTTGAACTAGACTGGGAAGAAGATAAGTACTTACATTTCTATACATTTACATTCATATTGCCTTTAAAGACAACTACCTTTAAAACCTCTACATGAAGTATTTGCCCAATTTAAAAAAAAATACAGTAAGTGACTTAATCTACACCTAAGTAAATATACAAACTATTAAGCTACTGAAGAATAAAATCTAGATTCTTAGAAACAGTATCTCTTACAGCATCAGCTTAGTCTTGACAGCAGTACTTAATCTACAGATGCAGGAACAGTATTTTCTTAATAACTGCAGTCAACTTATTTACAGCTAGAAAAAAAACAGGGTAGAAGGTCTATAAACTCTAAAATCCTGAAGGATACAGCAAATAAGAACAAGTCTGTTTTATTCATTAGCTATAGTCACAAATTTATTAACATGGGGCAATCAAAAAAATTTTACTGTAGAAAAATAAGTTTAAGACAAGAAAATAATTGCTTCAAAAATGAAAAAAAAAATGTTGCATGTTTTAATAAAATTAATATGCATAGGCATACATAAACATTATCCTTCCAGTCACATAAAATGCTACCACTTTTGGCTAAAGCATACATTTAGCTGCAAAGCCGTATTTTAATGGTGACTGAACAAGAATCACCCTTTTTATAAACGTATACAAAACAATGTTACATGCAATTCAAAATCAGCTTTCCTACATTTGACTTATACCATAATTAGTGATTTCAATAAAGCCATCCAGTGATAGCCTCCCCCACAAGCTTGCCGTATCTTTTAGTTACCATCCTAGACTGGAATGCACTATTCCAACTAAAATCTCATCAGGTCTTGCATAAACTGATGGACTAATTTATTGTAACAATATTCTTTCATTAAATGACTGGCACAAAATATTGTACAGATTGAACAACAAAAACAAGGGAAAGCATGTGTGGGGGGAGAATGTTTGTTGTCAAAATTCAGCTACGAATCATTTTAAACACTTAATAAAAAATGGGGGGTTTTAGGAAAAAGGGAAAAATGAAATCTGGTGTTTGAATTAGGCATTAGTTTAGTAGACTTGTCAGTAAGAGATCAAAAAAAATGAAGACAAAAGTTAATACAAATAAGACAATTTTATAATTCAATAGACAGGAAGGTAGAAAATTGTATACTGCTGAAAACTTTTTAACTTACTCTGCTGGGTCCACCCTAGCCAGCAGCTAAGCCCCCGCCTAGTAGCTCTCATTGCCCTCCTCAGTGGGATGGGGGAGAGAATCAGAAGAGCAAAAGCAAGTAAAACTTGTGTATGTTGAGAAAAAGGCAGTTTAATAAGGGGGGAGGAGAGGTAGAGAAAAAGGCAACAAAAACCCACAAGTGATGCAAAGGCAATCACTCACCACCTCCCACCAACAGACAGATGCCCAGCCAGCCTCTGAGCAATGGTTACCTTGGAACATCCCCACCACCACTACCAGCACCACCAATGCCATTGCCAAGCTATAGGGTCCCACCTGGATCCCCTCCCAACCTCTTGCCCAGCTCCAGCCTACTGCAGGGGGAAGCAGAGCATGAAACAGAAAAGGCCCTGATGCTGTGCAGTTACAGCTGAAACACTGGTGCCTTACCAGCACTGTTTCGGTCACAAATCGAAACACAGCATCATAGGGACTACCATGAAAAAAATTTAGTCCTTTCTAGCCAGACCTAGTACACTTATTCTAACCTTTACGTGTTAGTATGAATTAGCAGAGCATTGAATACTCTACTCTTTGTTCATGGTTTCAGTATGGTACCCCTTCCACAAATGCTCTCTTATCAATTCTTCTTCCACACACAAAAATGTTGCAATATAGACACATAAAACTAGTGATAGCTAACCATCAGCCACATAGTGAAACAGTATGTCTACATTATTAGAACTCTAATAGTACTTAGTACTTGAAGTTAAATTAGGTGTTTAAAAAGTTCATTTCAACACTAAACTTCTGTGTTTGAAGGGTACACTACTACCCAAGTACTCAGCCTGGCCGTGCCTGCAGACAGTAAAAGCAATTACTTGAATAACTAGAATATAAGACTCATGAGACAGCCACTGAACTGCAGATTTCCAAAAAGCAGGAAAGAGTGATCAAGTCAAATTCAGAAGAGCAATCTATATGTAGAAATACAATGTGCAAACAATAATAAATATCTGACGAAAGAAAGCCTTTTTTCTCTGAGTGTTTTAGAGAAGACCAGGGGGAAAAAAGTTTCTCAGCATTCTTCACACAGCTGCTGTGACATTCCAACACTGACAAACGACAGGAAACATATGATGAGCCAAACAAGCTTACTACATCAAAAGTCTTAGTGATAGAAATTAGTTGTATGCTTAAATACAGGCGGTGTGTAGAGCAAGAAGCCCTCCATCAGAAGTCCATTATCATTTTGAATTAACAATTGCTATATTTCTGCCAAACATTGCTACTGTTTGCAAAAGTAGCAGCAGCTCTGAAAAAATCTGAATGACTCAGAGGACATTCAGTATCAGCTCTATTTAAGAAAAGCTTCATTACCTAGTAAAAAAAATATTATAGTTTTACTGAAATACACAAATTGAACCCCACCATGGCAAACAGCATTCAAATTCTGCTCTCAGAAATCCTCAGTTACACAGTATGGACTTCAATACAAGTTCATGGCCTGATCCCTTTCACAAGCAGAAAGGCTCAAGGAGAGGTAAACCAGAGATGACAGGAAAAGAAGAGTAACCTCATAGTTGAAGGAGACAATCCATGTCTCTCCTATACTCATTCACTACGACCTTCTCTAATCCTAGAACTACCCTCATCATGGAAAGAAACAAGCTCTTCATAGTCTGGGTGCCCAGGTGTAGGCTGCTAGACTTCAAATTATTCTGAATACCTACAGTGCATCCAACAACAGACACCAACAGGAGCTGCATTTCATACTTCAAAACACTACTTATAGTATTTCTGAAGAGATTAGACCTGACGTCCCAAGCAACAAAAGGAATTACTTTGAGTCATTTACCTTATGCTCATTGCATATCATTTAAAAAATGGAGCAAATGCCAACTCATCTAAATACAGTGAGGAAAAACTGTGAAGCAGTCATACTTGTTGCTGCAGAATAATAAAACACTGCATTTAGAAGTTAATGGGGGTTTGAATAACAAACATGGACAATAAATGTTGTGCAGGACCACATACTCAAAGAATAGGTGGCATTTAAATGAATGCTATCAAATCTCTATGTTACATGACATATTCTAGTGGTTAAAAACTGAAAACTTTAATATTCTACAGGAATAAGTAAATCTACGCTGGTGTAACTTATTTTCCCATATTTGATATCCCACCCAGATAATAAAAGTTCAAATGCATTATTTTTTAGTTATTTTGGGGTTTTAGTATTAAGAAACAGAAAAAAGCCAGAAAGAGAAGTTCCAGTGGGTGCTAACATAAGGACACCAACAAAAAGCAGCAGCATGGCTGGAACCATCAAATATCCAGATACCTCAACTTGCTGCATGACTTAAGTGATTAAAAATTGGGTTACCCTCTGCAAATAGAGAAGACTGTGAATTTCTGGGACAGACTTTAAATATCTGATGTCAGCCACTGAAGGCAGCATCTGTAAAATGGCTGCTCCAGTTATCAGACTGATAATGGTATGTCCTGGTAGACCAGTTCTTCTGCCTGAATTGGACCTGCCCTTGCACTAACTCTGCCACAACCTGATCTTCCTCAGCCACCCAGCCAGTCCCACTCCCTGCTCCCTTGTGTGCTGATCCCTGTAATTCTCATCTTGTCCAACTCCTTGTTACCTCCTTCCATTTCACAGTTCCTTCTCCAGGTTTTTCTCGCCCAAACTCCTGCCAGTTCAGCCCCTTGAGTTTCTGATCTTTTTATTTAACTATTAGTGATACCAACCATGGAACAGAATTTAATAACAGGCCATTTTTCATAGCCAGCTACTGTGGCTATTGGTGCATTTAAGTTATGCACAGTCATTTCAGATGACATTTTCAAGATCTGAATTAGTTCAGGAGACTGGAATTTTAAGAAACCAGCACAACTTAATTAACTGTTTTCCATCCAGTCTTTCATTTTACCTGCCTCTTGTAGTCTCTCTCCTATAACGTCAGTCTCAAAACCAAAGATGTATTGGGTTTGCATGGTAAGGTTTGGGTAGCAGGGGGACTACAGTGGTGGTTTCTCTGAGGAGCTACTAGAAACTTCCCCCTGCCAGAGCCAAGGCCAGCCGGCTCCAAGACTGACAGACCCACCGCTGGCCAAGGCCGAGCCCATCAGCAACGGTGGTAGCGCCTCTGGAATAACGTAAAGGGGAAAAAGCCCTGCACAGTTGCAGACAGAAACAGGAGTGAGAATTTGTGAGAGAAACAACCCTGCAGACCCCAAGGTCAG
>VZTV01014642.1:22109-49532 GCA_013400875.1 Anhinga rufa
GGGAGCGGGGTGCCTCCTCTCTGAGAGGAACAGCTCCGGGGCACCGGCTGGGCCAGTGTGGCCCCTTTCGGTAGCCGCGTCTCGGGGCCGCTCGGCAGCGTGCAGAGGGTGCCCAAAGGGAGGAGGTGCCTGGCCTCGCCTCGCCTCGCCTCACCTCTGAGCCGGCCGGGACAGCCTGTCTCCTCTGGAAAGCGAATTGCACACGCGAAGGTGACAAGAAAGCCTTCAGATATGAGGCTTCTTTGGTAAAACACAAATTTACTCTCTTGGTCCCTTCTGTTGGCATGATAAATAGCTTGCCAAGCATACGGCTTCTCAGCTGTAAGGTTCCGCAAGGGCTGTAGGTACGGTACGGCTTTGAACCATGGTCACAAAATTCCACTTCCATGGGTGGGCACGCTAAAAGGGCTTCTTGGAAGTGTTCAGCCATTTCGAACTGTTGGAAAGACTTTTCAGATAGTTCCTCAGAAATACTGACCCTGCAGGTTGAAGAACCCAGTCTGAATCATGCAAATACATGGGAGCAGCTATTTGAAGCACTGAAGAACCTTTGAGCTATGGTTGAAATCTGAAATCCCCTATACTTGATATCAGACAGCTTATATTGATGGAACACTTGAAACCAGTGAATCCTGAATTTCTTTACATGCTTTCTAGGTAAATTGTTTAAACTTTCATTTAAATACAAAAAAGAGGTTTGAGGCAGGTCAGATGAAAATAAATTGGTATGAGAGTAAAACTGGCCTTTTTGGTGTTCAGATGCGATTTTTTTTCCCCCATGTAATAATCATAAGACTAGTAGTGGGGCACACTATCCAGGGTTTTTTGGAGGCTGACTCAGAATTTTAACACTTTTATGTATTTTAATGGCTCTACATATATCATCACTCTGATCCTGACTCTAGCAGTCATTACAATGGTGGTGTTCTGTCAACAAGTTAGGAAAAATCCTACATGTACACAAGAATTGATTTTGCATGGATGGGTAAAGAAAGCGATAATTGCTTCAAGGCTTGCTCTAATTTATGCAGAAGTTTCTCAGCTATTTGTGAAGGATTGTCAGATATAAGATGGTATGCAAATAGGACAAATCATAAAAGCATAGCTTCTGAACAACAAACCACTTTCAACTTTTTTGTTGCTATGAAGCGTAAAATACCTCATACTTCAAAAAACACAAAGGCAGCTGTTGTATGATCAATAAAAATACGTTACAGTATTAGTCACAATCATTCATATGGCTCAGTTATGGTGACAGCAAATTAAATCATGTTGTTTTCCAATATTCGCCCATGGTTCAATATATCATAGCTCGATGTTATGTCTTGATAGTTCAAAAGCTGTGTGCATTGGCAACTGTATATTTGCTCCTCTTTCAACTGAACATGAGTGAATGAATGCACACAATGAATGAATGAAGGTTTGGCTGAAAAGACTGTCTTTTCCTGTGTAGTTGCTGGTGCTTCAAATCATGGACATTGCGACATTTCTCTGATAATAGTTTGTGCACCCTTAAAGGGGAATGATCTGTCATCTCATATGAGTTTCAAGGTAATAATGAAACTGCATTAGGATGGTTTTGGAAAGGATAATAAGTATTTTACAATTAAATGATAGAACTTTGGTAGTGCATCTTTGCTTGCTCCTAAAAGTTAACTTTGGGAGATAGCGACTGACTGCCAGCTAATAGAAAAAGAGAATTAATTTATGCTTGCAACTAATTGAGGAGTTTGTACTGTACATAAACAACATGGGCAATATAAATGGTCATTGTTTGATGCTAGGTGTTGACACTGTCAATTATTTTCCTCATCTTCAAAGCAGTTTCAGAATTAGAAAAGAGACATAACTGGCCAAGGATGCCCCCCCTCAACAAGTCATCTCTACCCTGTGCTTTCCAAATAGTAGAATTTAATTTTTTTGTAAGGATTAGTTACTTGCAATTAACTGTTTCTAATTTTGGTACAAGACATAGCTCATAAATACATCAATCTCATTTTTAAAATGCTAGTAAGTTCATTGAAAAGTAAGTTCTAGTAGAGAATGGGTGACTTTTTAGATAAAATATCTCTCTCAACTAAAAATTCCCCAGCCTACTGGAATTGGTTTCATTCAGCAGTTTTCAATAATACTGAAATAGTTGCCTTCTTAGCAAACAAAATTCTCAGTCTGAATTGGCCATTTTCTCAGAAAGAAGAGTTTAAATTTCAACAAATGTAGATTTGAACTCCTTGTGTGAGTGTTGTACTTGTACGCTGTGTTTAAGAAATCCTGTCTAAGGAACTGACTTAATATTATTTCTTCAAGTCCTGGTTCTCTCAATTGTCTATCACTTATAGAATTTACAGTGTTTATATCAACCTCAGATGGTGGCGAGGAGTGCTCATATCATCTGAGAGGAAAATCCATCAGGTTTTTTTTCAATCCAAACTGTTTGAATGCTGAATAGACAACCAAGTGATCTGTCTTGATCAGCTCTCTGTCCCAATAAAGTAGATCACAGGTTTACAGAGGATGAACCTTCAAAAAATAAAACCAAGCTGTAACAAATAAGCCCTAGTAATCCTTGTAATGAAGTGTTTCCTTTTATAAAATGGACCATAAGTGGAGCTGCATAGACATGCAGTGTCAAATGCAAGCATAATCATCACAGAATGGTAGGGGTTGGAAGGGACCTCCAGAGATCATCTTGTCTGACCCCCCTGCGTGAGCAGGCACACCTAGAGCAGGGGGCACAGGACCGCGTCCAGGTGGGTTTTGAATGTCTCCAGGGAAGGAGACTCCACAGCCTCTCTGGGCAGCCTGTGCCACTGCTCTGTCACCCTCACAGGAAAGAAGTTTTTCCTCATATTCAGGTGGAACCTCCTGTGTTCCAACTTGTGCCCGTTGCCCCTTGTCCTGTCAGTGGGCAATCAGGGATGGAGAATGTCAACATGCCACGTGAACACATAGCTAAGGCTCTGTTACAGAAGTTGGGCAAAATGACTGGCACAGAAGACTGACTGCTAGAAGCTCATGTAGTAGGAACAAGCAAGAGAACTCTGTGGTAGTGTAAGTGCATGTTACAGCTTCAAATTAGATCAAGTGCAGATACCAATTTTAAAGTCTTGCTGAAAGTTTAGGCAGCAAACACCTAGTCTGTTAGATAAACCTTTACCTGAAGAGTTATTCGATAGCAGCTCTTGGAATAATTTAAAATAGCAAGAACCTTTTTCTAGGTTTTGCAGCAGACAGATTTACTTGCAAACGTTGGAAAGATTTTAACTGAGGAGGGAGGGAAGAGAAGTGTGATAATGGGGCATTTCAATATCATACTTGAAGTTCATTAGCTGCAGTATTCCCCAAAATCTTTTGCCTCAATTTAAAAGAAAAATGTGTGGAGGAGATAGGAGAAAGGGCAGAAATCACAGCAGCATTTAGAACTCAAAAAATCTGCTACATGCAGACTCCCATTTAACTTCTCTTTCTTACAATCAATGAAGCCCTGATTCCACAAGATAATCTAGTTTTAGTGGGCTGATTGCTGAACCAAAGTCTCTGTTTTCATCATGCAAAGTGTTGAGCTAACATAAACTTGTTTTAAATAGTCTGAAGAGGTAGCTTTAGTCTTTTCCTGGGAGTGGGGCAGCTTTGCCAGTTTTACTGTCAGAAGGTGCCCTTGCACCCTTTTCTGAGTAGAACCAGCTTATCCAGCTTACAGGAGGCAGTGTGTGCTCAAGCCAAACCTCTGGGGTCACCTAACAAGTGCAACAGTGAATAGGCACAGGCTGGTGAGCATCTTGCCCTTTTTATGAGAACTTTCTATGACTACTTTCTGAAGCCCCACACTTAGATTTTCCCATTGTGTTCCAGAACTCTAGCAGGATATTTGGAATTCTTCTCTGTGGACAGCTCACGTCTTCCGGAGGTAGGAGGATTACCAGGGCAATAGGTGAATTGCAGCAGGGAACAGGTAACTGATGCATAGCCAGGTTGTGGCCTTTTTGCCAAAGGTCCATCTAATACTGCCAGTAATCTCATGCCCTGTATGCCCTACCCCAGACCAGCACTGATGTAAGGACATGTGCGCCCAGCCCCTGTTCCTCATGCCCCTCAGGAGAATCAGAACTGAACTTTAGTTCACAGCAGAGAACCAACATCTTGTATCTGCTGCTCGAAGTAACTGATTTCACTAATGTCCAGGTGCTCTAAGGGCATGCTGTGTAATAACAAAATTGGGTCAGTCTTGGCTTGAGCAAAGAATCCTTTTTGCTGACCTAGAATGACATTGCTCAATGTCATGTCATTCGAAATGCAGATTAGATATGAAAAGTAAAACCTGTCTCCAGTGGAGCCATTAGTCTCTGCTGCTCTTCAGATTCCCTTTAGTCCTATTCTGCTCCATCTGTTCCATCACTCTACAAAGAGTACATCAACAGCAAACCATCCTTCTTTCTGCTTCTTTTCCCTGTGGACCAGTTGCTGGCCTTCATCCAAGGAGCAGAGCCCTTCTCCCATGGCAGGGGATGCCTGTATTTTAGGAACACGCAGGCACAGCATAGCTGTCACCAGTAAGGTGTCTTCATTTTTCTCCCAGACTGAACTTGTCTGCCTGTTTCCCATTCCACAGGCAGCAAAGGTAAGCGTAAGCACACTTATAGAGCCCAGCAATCATTAGCAGTGGCCAAGACAGCAGGATGTAATCATGTAAGAAGTTATTCCTGCTGGAAGAAGGAATCTGTATCCATCTAGCTGGGGACAGAACAGTAGCAATTTTCCCTCTCTTGTCTATAGAGTCATGACACCTGTGGATGAAGCCACACACTGCCACAAATGCTGCTGCCTTTAGGAGGATGGCTAACCTACCATGGAAGCCAGGGCGTGGGAGCAATGATTAGTAAGCTACAGCCACAAGGGAACATACGGCAAAGTGAACACATGCTATTTGGGAGTGAGGAGAGCATTCCAGGCAGCTGTGGAGTGAAGCCAAATGGCACTAGCAGTCTGTGCTGCTTGCATATGTTCCTGTACCAACTCTAGAGTGGGAGGAAGAGCAGAAGCTAAGGCAGGTGATAAAAGAGCTAGTTCAGACAGTGAGCAGACCTCAGTCTCACCTGCCTCCTCCTCTCACTGTACTGTCTCTTGCTTTATTATACTGCAGATGCCTGGATTCTGCAGCCCTTTTCTTACACTTACCCAACCTCTTCTCATATCTGTACCCTTCAAGTAGATGTACACTGGTGGACTTCAGTGGGAATTGTCTAGACAGTGTCTTGATTTGTGCTGTGATCCCTTCCAGTGAAATGATTCTGGCAAATAACTTTTCAGCATGTCTCTTATCCTTTCCAATTTAAAACTGTACGTAAATAGTTGAACATAAATAATTGTCTGCATTTTGATTGTTTTATGTTTTGCATTGCTTTTTAATCACTTGTATTTTCTTCATTCAGTGATTAAGTTGTAATTATTAAGCAATTAAATTCCAATTAGAAAGTAATTGAATTGCAATTCTAGGATCTGGAATACAATTCAGGAAGCAATCTGTGTATATATATAGGAGTGAGTGATTCAAAACTGTGATGCTCAAAAGTCAGGAGTTCTGTTCTGCAACAAATAAGACAAGGAAAAAAGATTGAGAATAAAAGGTGTAGGGAATGATGGTTTCTTGGTTTCAAATCAACTATACAGTTTTGCAGAACAAATGTGGGGTTTTGCATAAAATAGGTCAGAGGGTGTCCTTCACAGTTTGACTCTCCTGATTCTGATGTGCAGTTGTAAGTAGTTACTAATCTTCACAGAAAGCCCAACAATATATTGTGAATTTTTAGGCTTGGTGTCATTCCATCTCTACATGTACCTCTTCTCCCTGTATGTGACCATTAGTGGATAAGAAGGCTAAGGCCTGGCACAGAGGGTCTCAATACAGCTGCATCAGTTCATGTACAACTGTCATCAGGCAAGAATCCATGCGTCTGCTGCTGCAGTCACTGGTCAGTCAAAAGCAAAGATGATGTATTGCTTTTGCAGTGCTGAACTGTGTCCCAGCAGTGAAGCGGTGCTTTGAGGACAGTTGTTTCTGGCCAGCAAAGTAGGGGAAGTCTGATACTATAAACAGAAAGCCAGCTCTTCCAAAGAGGCCAGTCCACAGGGAGCCCCACAGGGGAAGAGGATGGACAAGTGAGCAGCTGCATGCACGGCAGTCAGAGCATCAGCCTTCTCATCATCCAAAAACCTTTACCATTAGGTTTTGCTAAATGAACAGCCCTGTTGGAAAAGTGCCTTTGTGTCTGAACTGTCTCAAACCTGTACTCCAGGGTAATATGACAATGCACAACTGCAAACGTGGAACCACAGCTTTAGACAATGAGGGAAATTTAAGGCAGTCACCTAGAGTGTGAAGCTAAATCTTGGGTATAAAAAAAGGTAATTCCAAAGTTAAATCTAATGATCAGCTGGTGAAGTCAGTCTTGCAGATTACTACACTGCTGGGGAGATATGGTATGGTGGAGATATTCTGAAGGCTGCAATAGCAGACATGAAGTGAAGCTAACAGAAGGATTCATATCTGTATGATTTAAACATTAAATAAGAAAGATACACTGTTGAAGGAAAATAAGGCAGATTTTGGTTTAATTTGGTTAGGCATGATTCTTAGGTGTTGATGTCTGCTTTTTATATAAAAAAGAAAAAGGAGTGATTCCCAGAAATGTCAGCAACTGGAAGGAGCAGATATGACAGTAAACTGTAAGTTAGGTAACCAGATATCCCAGTTTGGGTAGGACTATCTTCTTTTTATGGCATGCAGGATTTTTCCTGTTTTTCTCAGCTCAAACTTTATTCCTGGGAACTTCTTTAGGGCAACAACAGAACCAGAAGCAGTGGCCTATCACATGTAGTAGGAACATGACCTAAAGCAGAGGGTTTATATTCTATTATATGGCATCCCTTTCTAAAATAATCCATCGGAACAACAGCTTTCAGGAATCTCTGCAAACCTTCCTTTTGTGAACAACAAAGGAATGTTTGTTGTTTTTGTGAAACAACAAAAAATCAGATGGTGGTCTGTTGCTGACAGCATATGTAATGTGGAGTTTGTGTCCTCCTGGGAGTTGTATGTAGGGCTTAGGAAAGCACATCCATTTAAGGGCTGCCTTTTCAAAAATCTTTTTCATCTTACTTATGTACTTAAAAAGGTGAGCAGGAAAGGGGGAGGATCTGAGCAAGCAGTGGGATGGACACAGAAAAGAGCTCTGGAAGTTTCTGATAGCTACTCATGCACACAGCTGTAGAGACAGCATAGTTTGAAATGAGAGATATTTATTGCACAAGGGTTCATATAACAAAATACTTCAAATTTTTTTAATAAATAACTCTTTCCTTTGAATATGCCCTTTGACATTCATAACAGGTTATTAATCAGATCCTTAAAAGGAAAAACATCTTGGCAGAACTAAAAAAACCCGCCCACTCATTATTTTGAGAGGCCTTTTTTCAGAAGGGGCAAATTATGGGTATGAAAAATGACAGATGTCAGCATGCCAATTAGGCTTCCTCTGAAGAAGAAATATAAATGAAATGTTTGTTAAACTTGAGCCTCTTCAGATTTAAAGTCAATTAGAAAAGAAGGATCTTTTATCTTAAAAATGCAGTAATTGCTTTCTCTTTTCTAATAACAGTAGCTCAGCGCATGTGTTCAAGACAAAAGGTATCGTTTCTTTAAAGTACTACAGATCTCTGGAGGAAAGGATTTCAACATTGATTTCATTTTGTACTGATTCCTTATTAGGACAGATTTGTTTTTGAAAAGGGGGAAGAAAAAGAAAAGACAGCAGGCATATCACTAGATCTAACTGCTGGAAAGAAATACAACAAGGGAAGCAGATTAACCAGATTACTGTCACCCTGATCTGTTGTTTACAAAGTGTTGTGATTATAATCTTTAAAATGTTAACAGTTACCAAAAGTTAATTCATTGAATCAATGAATCAAGCCTCACTGGAAACATCAAAAGTGGTGGAAAAAATACATATCTCGCTGCCTTTGAAAAAAATTCTGGATCTCTGAAGCATTGCATAAGAGGGAAGCAAAACTGCATTATTAGCTCAGAAGTTTAAAGTCATTCAGGAGCTTATATGTTAAGAAAGTATGCAATTCATAAGCAAGAAATTTCTCATTAAGGTCACATCCCCTTGTCCCCCATTTAAAAAAGATAACTGCTTTTTCTAGAGTTTCAAAAGTAGCTCTTTAAATTAAATTGCAGAATTAGCCAACAGTGTCCATTAATCTCCATTCCAACCCATTGCCTTTCTTGACCATGTAGCCTTTTATGTGGATGATAAGGTAATTAAAAATTACATCACAAAATAGTTTAATATACTGATAAACTTCAATATTAGCTAAAAACAAATAGCTAAGGAAATCCAGGACTTCATAAAAATGCTTGGCTTTAAAGAGATTGATGCCAATTCTGAACTTCTAACAGTAAGCATGCTAAAGTCAAATCAATATTCTCTTTGAAATACCTGAGTGCAAGAACACAGCAAGTAAGCCGTATGCGGTACTTGAAAATTCAAAGTTCGGAATAACCTAGAAGTTCTAAATGTCCAATTGTCATTTCAGTAAATGGAGATCTGAAGTGCTGGGGAGAAAACATGCAGGTCCTTGGTGAAAGATTGGCTGCTAATGAAGATAATGTTTTACCAAGGATATTCTTGTTTCAGTCTTTCCATAAGCATTGCAGATGAAGGAGAGAATACTGTTACCATTGATGTGGAATAAAGAGTGATGGATAGGGTGTATACTTAGTGCGTATCTATTGAACTGTTGCCAAACCATTTTAAAAATCTTATGGTATCATTGTTACTGTGTGGTAGAGCATGCAGAGTGCTCTATTCCAATCAAATATCATGTACTTATCGAAACAAAAACTTTTAAGAGGTATATGTGTACCATTAGAATACTGTGAATCACTGCAAATCAAGTTGTTCCTCTTAGAAAATTTGCTCTGTCCTTTAGTAAAGACTAATTTAGAAATCTGTAATACAACCCAGAAATAAATTTAAACCTCTCGAGCCACTGAGTGTACTGGAGTGCAGCTCATAACCAGGTATTACAAAGTGCTAAATATTACCCTTTGATAAGTCTCATGGGTATTTTTAGCAGAAATGAAAAATTAATTTTTCATCTACTAGTGTAGTATCAATATCCTAGACTATCAATATCTGCAGACTAGCAGTATGGTTTAAGCACTCTCAGCAGCCAGCAAAAGATGGGATAATACACTATTACTTAAGTTCTCAAAGCACATTTGCCTTGAAAACCCTAACCTCTTTTCCATTTTTTTATGTTACATTCGATAGGTGTGTCTAGTTCGATAGATGAGATGTCACTTTTCACTAAGCTTAATAAAAAAAAGTCACCAGAAGGTATATGATCCAACTGGAGTAAAGAAGCTCACTTTGAAACTGTTGCCGCCCTGTTAAACAAACTTGATGATTATATTGCTGCATAGTGCTTGCTAAGCATTGATGAGCTTGTTATTTTAATGATGAATGTTCTGGCTTTGATACTTAAGTGACAATGGGGGCACCTATTACTGTTGCTTTGCGTTGTCCTTTTTCCACCCCAGCCAGGGCCCTACATGCTGCCTGAGCACCAGGATCCCCTCTGGACTGGAACAACTAGCTGTCCCTGTCCCCAGCCCTGCTGACAAAACTTGGGGGCAGGTCAGCAGTTGGTCAGCCCAGAGACCCCATCGCCTAGCCCAGGCTTCCAGCACTATCCCAGCTGGCCTGACACCTTTGATTCCAGCATAAGCTGTTGGTGGCATGCTGTCAGCACAGCTAGATCTTGCTGAGTCATTTGAGGCACATTTAAAATTGTTAAAATATCTTCCAAAGAAGGAGCAAACAGGACCCAGAAGAGACATCTCAGTCTCGGTTGCAGCAGTATGTTTTGAGCTATTTTGGGCTCAGGGAGGTTTTAAGAAAGGAAGCCTGATAGCAGACAAGCTTGACACCTGTTTTTCACCATGTTTAATAATTGTAATCTCTATTTATTGAATTTCCCCGATTCCCTCAAGTAGGTGTGTGTTGGGTCTTTTCCTCAAAAAGATTCTTATTTTTCTGGTTTTCATGGTAAAATAACTCTGTAGAGATCTGAGAAAGAAGATAGATATTAGTCATCAGTCAGAAAGTACTGTTGGAAAAAATAATGGAATTAAGACCTAAATATGTAAGCAAAAAACTCTACTGGGGTTCATCAAATGCCTGAGAGGAAATATTGTTAAAAAAATAGCAGGTGAGAGCTGAATTCCTAGCACCTTGACTCCAAGGAAAAAGTATAGTTATATGCTGGACATTAATCTAACAGTACAGATGAGACTCATTACGTAAAAAAGAGTTTGTGAAAGTAATTACTTGCTTTCACTGAGAAGAATGGCCCTTGCCTATGTTATGTTAAAGAAGAATTACTTAATAACCAGCTTCACACATGGAGTAGTTCTGTGAGTTTCTTATAAAGAAGCAAATAATATTCTTTCATTTTTTGTCTGAGTAGTTATTCCAACATGTGTGTTAAATACTACTTATCCTTAGAAATCTGTCTTTAACACTCTTCTCAGTATTTATTCCCTCTCTCCCTTACAATTCTGTCCACAGAAATAAATAACAAAGGAAATAATTAATTTTTTACTAATGTTTGTGTGTGTGCAACTCCATTCCTTTAGAAACAGACTTCCATTCACACCGTACAAATGTACCATCCTACAGGATGTTTAAAATATTTGGTAGTGGCACTGTAAAGTCTGGACCTGCTCTGAAATGTGACTTTGCAAAAATAGTAATAAAAGGATACTATGTTTGTTGATCTTCTGCTTTCCAAACTTAATTAGACCAGCTTTCAAAGAACGGAGGATTTTGCTGTGGTTTTAGGTTTTAGAAAATGTAGAGAGAAGTATATTCTTAGACTTAAAGGAGTTTTTATTTTTTGATACAGACTACGACTATAACTCAAAATTGCTCTTTTTTTTGGTGCCGTATGAATCAGAAGAAAATCTGTATTTACAATCAGTGAAAATTTGAGTAATATAGAACCCAAATGTGATACAGAACACAAAGAGCAAAATTTTGAATCAAGAATACTGATCTTGCAAAATTCCTATTCAAAAGTGTATTGCATTGTAAAATATTTCTTCTTCAATTTGCAGTATTCATAGTGACAGAATAAAGAAACTGTAGACTTTCTGCTTCATGCCCATGTCCGTGCTGTGAGATGCACCTAACATTTGAGAAGCATTTAGCAACTAAACAATACTGTTCCTATTTTTGTGAAAGAGCATCTATTGGAACATTGTAGAAATGCTGAGAAAATGCAGTCAGCAAAATTACGTAGTTCGTATTTAATTCAGATCAACATTTATGTGAAAAGTGCAGCATTAGAATAAGTACTCCATGCACTTAGTAAGTATCTGAGAAATGTTAAAAAGCGATGCAGTTTCACCTACATGTCCCATCCAAAAGATAAGCTTGGTCAGTGGTTCTGCCAAGCATTTGCTATGAAACATAAATTAAAGTGAAGTAAAAATGTTAGCAATATGTGGTCATAGTGGCCCCCTTTCTTATCCTCCCCAACAGCTAAAAACCATCAGAAAGGCTTTCATCATCTCATATCTCATTTACTGTAATAACCTTTCCCTGACTAATTCATTTTTCACTGCCCATATCTTCCCAGAATGCTATTGCAAAATTCATTTCCACATTAGTTTTGCAGCCCTTCATGAGCTCTCCCTTCTCCATCACATCCTGTATAAAATAAGGCCTGTGTAATTTTACATTTCACATTGATATCTGGGACAACAGTACTATCTAATTATATAAGGATTAAAAGTATTCCATGAAACAGTACTGAACTTGTGCTATCTGGTTAATTTTGAGATAACAGTTGTGATCTGCATTAGCTCATTCTAATCTTTTGCTGTTGGTTCATCTTTGCAATCCATAAATTTACAGATTTTGAATTTTGTGTTTTAAAAGCATAGCCTTGAAATAATACACTACAAAACAATTTCCATTGACTTTGCAAGTCTCAGATTTCTGTATGAAATTTCATAAGGTAAATAGCTTTATCAGCTTGCTTTCTAAGAGATTTTTTATAAAGGACTGCTTTTAAAAATTCCTATAACAGATAGTTACCTTTAAATACATCTATTATAAATATAATGTTATCTAAGGTTGTATGCCATGAGTAAATACTTACCATTGTTTCAAGACTTGTGCAATTTTTGAGTCTGAGTGAAAACATCTCTCTTCTCTCCCTCTTTCTCTGTATATGTAAATGTGTGTGTGTGTGTGTGTATCTATATATTATATTAGCTAATTCCATATTGCCCAAAGTGCCATACTGCCGCTTGTGCTTTTAAATTCCAGAGACTGTTTCATGCTTGCCAGAAATGAAGATTTTGGGCTGCGCTGCATTACAGGATCAAGGTCAGTAAGTTCTGTTCTGTCATTGTTTCTGAAGAAGCATTTCCTCCAGGAATTCTGTGGCAGCACTGCCCTGGTTTGAACTGCTGCAGCATTGTTTCAGTTGTTCTATTTTGCATATTAACTTACACTTTAACCTTTAGGAGTTGTTTAATTATTTTTACAGAGTTCTTTAAGATTCTTCTGTGTATTAAGAGAGATTCAGGAAAAAGAGATATTGAAGTCCAGCTCTTAATTTAAAGCTCTGGAATTCATCAGGTCATTTCACTGGTAATAATATTTTTGCATTTACATCAGAGTAAGTAATTGACATTCCATATTTCATTGAAACAGATCATCCTTCTTTGGAACATTAGTGCCAAAATGTCTAAATTTATTATCCATACATTTTAGAAGTCATCTGTCATCCTTTACTGTTTTAAGCCACAATGCTCTATCTGTGACTTATAGTATTTTAATTCATATCCCCATTGCGGAAAAAAAAAAGCTTTATTTCCTAAAATCCTTCCCAACTTTATTGTGTTTGTGTTATATGAAATCAAGTCATAAATATATAATGAAATCTTAATTTCTGCTTCCAATAGGTAAATCCCTCCAGCTTCTTCTGTGTCCCCACTCAACTGTCCTAAATGGCTTTGTAATTAAAACAAGTGGTAAGTATGATAAGAAATGTCCATGTGTTTTTCTTCTGTGTAATGTTGTTGTTTCTGGGTTTTGCTACTGTTTTCCAAACAACTGAAGAGTCATTATTTTAAGTTCATTTCTGATAGTGTTCCCCAAAACAGCTTTCTTCTATATTCTGAGTAAAAGAGGATAACCCAGCAATTTCAAATACTTTTCCTTCTTCTTAGTTAAAGTAGTAGGTCTCTCTGTTAGTAGTTATAGAATTCTGTATCTCATATAAATATTTTATCTTGCATACAAGCCTTTATTTTCTAAAGCTAGTTTACTTTTAGTAAACTTCAGTCATAATAATTTTTTTAACTGAATGCTAGCATTTTGATGAAAGTGTTTCTTTTAAAATATTCCTTAAAGAAAAAAAGGCTTTACAGATTGTTGTATCTAAGAAGCCTTCACCTGATCTGTGCATCAAATCTGTGTTTGTCTGATGGAAGAATCCTAAGCACGTTGTTGCATTTCAGGACCAGACTGCATATATTTACCTGCACTAAAAGACAGTTTCTAAAGATGTAACTGTCTGATTGAGGATAATTTGGTGGTTTTTAATTAAGAGATTCTTCTATTTCTTTTGTGTTATTGGATCCTCTATTCCCTCTCCTTTATTACATATCAAAACAGGCATTTCTAGGCTCTGAAGTATGCTGGCTTCCAGGCCTCTAGCCTCTGCAGAGATATATTTGAAAAATGCCATTAAGCTATGTAAATTCCTTTGTATCTTGGGGCAGGGGCTTAAGGCTCAGGAAATGTTGAGAGGTCAGGGAAGGTCTGGCTCTTCTTGCACATACTAAAATGTTTGAATATTGACCATGTTTGAATGATGGGCAGACATTTGGTGCATTGTGACATTTTAAGTGAATTGCAGTTAAAAAACAAATATACTTCAAAAGTAGCCTATTAGTCTCTTACTAGTGTCACTAAAATTATTAGGCAGAAAATGTCAGAGTTTCGTGTGTAGGTTTTTGGGATATCTCCCATCTGAAGATACCTCATATGAGAGATAAAAAAGCCACTTCGAGGTTCTTTGGTTTTCACATAGCTCTGTGGTTTGCATTGTATAAAGGGGTGTTGCTTTTCTAAACATTTATTGCTTTAAGTAAAATTTTTGACTTGCAGAGTATACAGAGCATTTACTTTGTAGTAGTATCTTTTTAAGAAATGTAACCACATTAGTTTGCTATTACGTGTGCAACAAGCAGGTTGGAAATGAAGTGAGATATGTTTGTGTAATATTAGGCAAGAAAGCAGTATAATGTGCTGGTTTTGGCATATTTGGAACATAAAAAATAAAATGGATTTTAAAGCTAATGGTGTTAAAAAGTAATTCTTTTAGTGTTAATCTCTTAGATGAATCTCATAGTTTTGTTAGGGGATTGTCTAGCTTCTTAGAGGGAGCTGGCAGAAAGGTATAGGAATTCTGCATTAAATGTTTCCTAAGGAATTGGCATTATTCAGTCAATGTGTGTATGTGTGTGTGTGCATCAATACCCCTTAAAAATAACATGTTTCTCCAAGTTTGAAGGAATAAGTGCACAGGTGAGAGACCATATTAGCACCCCAAATGAGGGAAAACTTGAACATTAACTAAACTGCATTATCTGGCACCAGAAAATTTATAAAGAGAGCACTATGAATGCCTCCAGTTGTAAAGAAAGCTTTGAAGCTCATTCTTCATTAAGTGACTTGAAATCTGTTGCTAATCTAAAAGCCAAAAAAAAGCTGGCTGCATGAGTTCTAGTTCTCCAGTTAAGATAATGTGGTATTGTCTCTTTGTTCAAGTCAGGATCCTATGCATTTTAATCTGAACACATCTAACAGAGAACTACAGAGAAGACACACAGCCTTCCCTGCACTTCTTTCCCCTGTTGGCTAGTATCTTCCCAGTGTCGTCCTCTTACTAGTCTTCTTCAGCCCTTCTATTAGCTACTGCTCACGTAAGGGGTACTTTTGTATAACAGAAGGGGGATGCCCTGAACACCAAGACTACTTTTCACCACAGAAGCACAACCCATCAGGTAACACTGGCTGAAGAATCAACTCCACTACAGCTTTGGTCCTACCTACTTCTGTGTTTAGAGGGCACTTCTTATGGGGACATCTCCTGAGTGATACAAGCTTGGAGCAGAAGGAACAGTCAAGGCCCTTAGGAGATCATGTATGGAAGCTCCTATGTCCTATTAGTATTCTGTGAATCCATATGTCTCTCATTATATCCAGTGACTTAGTAAGCAATATACACTAAATGACGGTATTCTTACTGATATTGTTACTTATCCCATAGAATTTGCATTTTCAAGACTTGAATGCCAGGAAAGCATTGTACTTTTTCCCTTTTTTTAAGAATATTAAATTTTTTTAAGACTATTAAATTTTAGAGTAAATATTCTGGATTATCCAAATGGATCCTAAAGCCAGGACAGGAGAAACTGTTGAGAGGTGCACTTGTGCAGCTTAGAGGTAAACAGGGTAAGAATGTGTGGCTGAAACAGAATTCCAGTCATGAAGAAATAGATAATTTATAATTCTGTGTGTGACCTGTGCATTTCCCTTCTGATTTCAAATACAGTTGTATGTCATGTACTCAGTTGAATATATACTAAAATGTAACATACATAATGTACAACTTAAAATGTATAAAATATATCACATTATTTATCATACCAAAGCATTAATACTATGTAGTAATACTATACAACATTATTGTTATTATATTTTATACAACATTAAAAACATTATAGAATAAAAATACACATTATATTATTGGTATTTAAAATATAATGTGTAATATATAATATCAATATAGAAATCTCCTGCATGAGTTTTAAAATAAAAAACAGCTGGTCTGAGACAGAAATAAGCAATAGTTTAAATCATATATGATGTATATTTATGTATCATGCCAATTTTTGAAGTTTCCAAAGTATAATCATACTATTTCCATTCAAAACAATAAGAGCTGTTTGGTTACTGCCTGATAAAAGCTAGAAAAAATTTTTGAGAGTTTTAAAATACATTTACACAACACAATACAGCAAGAGAAACATCTTTTCACTATTTCCTAAATGCCTATTTTCATTCCTTCTTCTAAGTTGAATCCAAGTATCATATATTGGAAATATTAAAGCTGTTGACACTAAACTGGGAAAAAAAAAACCAGAACAACACAGAAACCTTGATATTCTCCATTGATGTAATTTATTAAATGCAGTGTATGTAAGTGCTTGTATCAGCCAATCTAGTTGCCACATCCATCGTATTGGGCAACAGAAATAACATGCCACTGAATTGATACATCAGATGTGGAACAACTGAAAGACAGCACTTTCATATACTTTTCTGATCTGTAACAGCATCCATTAAGTATTGTCTGATAGAGCAAGCACATAAGAGAGAAATAATGTGGCAGGTACAGATAAGTGTATATACTGAATACCTGTGAATTTGAAAGGTCTTTCTACTCAGCTGACAGAACTTTGGTCTGCCATACTGGTATCATGGTTTAGCCCCAGCCAGCAACCAAGCGCCACGCAGCCGCTCGCTCACTCCCCCCTGGTGGGATGGGGAGAGATTCAGAAGAGTAAAAGTGAGGAAACTCATGGGTTGAGATAAAGACAGTTTAATAGGGAAAGCAAAAGCCGCGCACACAAGCAAAGCAAAACAAGGAATTCATTCACTGCTTCCCATGGGCAGGCAGGTGTTCAGCCATCTCCAGGAAAGCAGGGCTCCATCACATGTAACGGTTCCTTGGGAAGACAAACGCCATCACTCCCAATGTCCCCCACTTCCTTCTTCTTCCCCCAGCTTTATATACTGAGCATGACATCATATGGTATGGAATATCCCTTTGGTCAGTTGGGGTCAGCTGTCCCGGCTGTGTCCCCTCCCAGCTTCCCGTGCACCCGGCACAGCACGGGGAGCTGAAAAAGTCCTTAACTAGTGTAAGCGCTACTTAGCAATAGCTAAAACATCCTTGTGTTATCAACAGTGTTTTTAGCACAAATCCAAAACATGGCCCCACACTAGCTACTATGAAGAAAATTAACTCTATCCCAGCTGAAACCAGGACAGCTGGAAATACAGTGTCTAACATCCCCTCTTCCTGGAATGTTCCTCTGCAAGTTTACTGGTTTTTATTTGTAAAATGAAGGCACATTAGTACTTTCTGGAAGACATAAAGACTACAAAGTGGACAAATCATTAGAGACCACTATTGGAAGTGATGCTAGAGCTCATGGCTCTTACTTTTGTACTTCTGCTCCATAACTATGGGTAAGTTACAGTACTTGTAGGTGCTGACCAGTAAGAACTCTGAGTCTGGATAACTATACAACAAAGATGACCTTATGAAGAGGTGAGCTGGTGAGTGTAGAAGAAGGCTCCATAGATACCTCAGCCTGACTTCTCACCAGACTGATTCTCACAAGTAAGCTCTGGTTCCCACAGGGCTTGCTTTGAAACGTTATTCCATTTTCAGAATATTTTAAAATTTTGACAGAATATTGTAAAGTGTTGGCAAAAAGAAGTCAAACCAATGCTGGTTAATAAGAAATCCACTTTCTAAGCCTAATGAGCAAGGCAATATTAATTGGAAAAGAGTTCTGACTAGCTGTTTAAGTCCAGAGCAAACACATTTCAAAACAGCCAACTGAGAAAGGTATTAACACTGTCCTAATTTGAATAGGGATTTATTAATAAATGAAAAGGAAAAGTTAAAGAAAGTTTTCAAAGATGCCATAAAATACTGGAAAGAGATAAAGAATTACTTTACAGTAATTAATTTACAGTGGAGACTTTCTCCACTGTATCAGGTGATGCCTTGTGTAAGTGAAACCGTATGTTGCCTGTAACTTACTCTTAGGGTATTATTTTTGAAGCAGGAATTATTATATGGAGTACTTACTTCATGATCTGAGCAATAAAGCTTTTTTCCTACTTACCAGGGTGGAAGAAAGGCACTCAATATAATAATAATAAAAAAACAATTAATGTAGAACGGACAGATGAGAGTAATTGGTTAAAGGACCTCTTTTCTGGGGAACGTGCCTAACTTTGTGAAGAGTAAACATCTATTTCAGTTATTATATAGTTCATTCCACAACATCTGGCATGCTTTAGAGGTTAGACCTGTCTAAACAAAACTCTCTTTGTCTTCAGTGACACACTGGAATAATTAAACTTTCTTTTTAACTATTTCCTTTAATACTGCACTAAAATTGTGCAACACTAAGCTATATTCAGAAATATTTCCTCCAGACCTCTTGAAAAAAGAAATTAAGCTAGAACTTCTGAAATTGATTGATCAAAGGAAAAAAAATTATCAAATATTCATAAGTGAAAATGAAAATAATCCAAGCATAAGTGATTAAAGCTGAATGACACACTTTATGCTTAATTGAAACATCCTTTATTTGTATTAATACTCAGCTAAGACAGGAGAACTACTGAAATTATGAAAGAGTACTCACACAAATAAAGGATGACAAGTCAGGCCCTTAGTCTGAACCTTTAGCCATCTAGCAGAATGAAGGAAATCACAATGCAGATCACTTTTCCATATTTTAAGAAAGGCAGATTAGGCAACAAAATATATTAAAATTTAATGTAAAACCATGACGTGACCCATGAGCAAATAGATGTCTTTTATTATTTATCCATCCTTTGAAGGTGGAGAAAACGAAGTTTTTCAATGCCAAATCTCAATCAATTAAATGAAAAAACACTTAATACGAGTAGTTGTTACATTTTAAATATTAATAAGTATTACTAAATAATACTTAGCATTACTAATCATAGAATTATAGAATGTCCTGAGTTGGAAGGGACCCACAAGGATCATCAAGTCCAATTCCTGTCCCTGCACAGAACAACCTGAGATTCACACCATATCTCTGAGGGCGTTGTCCAAGTGCTTCTTGAATATCGTCAGGCTTGGTGCCATGACTGCCTCCTTGGGGAGCCTGTTCCAGTGCTCCACCACCCTCTGGGGGAAGAACCTTTTCCTAATATCCAACCCAAACCTCCCCTGGCACATCTTCCTGCCATTCCCTTGGGTCCTGTCACTGGTCACCAGAGAGAAGAGATCAGCGCCCGCCCCTCCTCCCCTTGTGAGGAAGCTGCAGACCGCAATGAGCTCTGCCCTCAGCCTCCTCTTCTCCAGGCTTAACAAAGCAAGTGACTTTAGCCGCTCCTTGTATGGTTTCCCCTCTAAAAACCCTTCACCAACTTCGTGGCCCTCCTCTGGACACTCTCTAGTAGCTTTATATCCCTAATATACTGTGGCACCCAAAACCGCACACAGTACTCAAGGTGAGGCTGCACCAGGGCAGAGTAGAGCAGGGCAATCACCTCCCTCGACCAGCTGCAATACAGTGCTTGATGCACCCCAGGACACGGTTGGCCCTCTTGGCTGCCAGGGCACACTGTTGGCTCATGTTCAACTTGCCGTCGACCAGAACCCCCAGGTCCCTCTGCAGAGCTGCTCTCCAGCCTCTCGTTCCCCAATCTGTATGTATATCCAGGGTTGCCGTGCCCCAGGTGTGCAATCTGGCACTTACTCTTGTTCAACTTCATACGGTTGGTGATCGCCCAGCTCTCCAGTCTGTCCAGTTCCCTCTGCGGGGCCTCTCTGCCCTCGAGAGTGTCGACAGCTCCTCCCAGTTTTGTGTCATCAGCAAACTTAATTAGTATTCCTTCAAGTCCTGCATCCAAGTCATTAACGAAGAGATTAAAGAGTACCGGCCCCAAGATGGATCCCTGCGGAACCCCACTAGTGACTGGCAGCCAGCCCATCACTAAAAGAATTAATATTTTAAGAGAATAAATGCCCTAAGCAATTTAAAAGGCTAATGTTATAAAAGAAGAATAAACTTTGAATTAAACTATTTTACAAACTCTAACATTTAAAGAGGAAATCTAAATGCAAAACACAGTTGAAACAACTCTTTTAAACATCAGTGGTCTTTTTTGTTGTGTACAAGTTATTACATCACTGTGCTGTACCCTGAGTACCAAGGAAGCAAAATAGATAAACACAATAATGTAAAAAACAATCTTCTGGGTTGGACTAAATTTCAAGATCAAAATAAATATATAATTTTTTAAATGTATTGAAATAAAAATATATTAAATATAAATAATTTAAATTTTCATATTCTACCTGCTCTAAACAAAGAAGATACTGTACAAAGAAGATACTGTACAAAGAATCTGAAGATTATTTAGAAAACAAACTAAGTATCCCTTTATGAAATCTGAAGAGTCTATTTTTGGATTGTATCCTCATCTATGTCAGTGCAGAATAACTTCTGACAATAACAGAATTTGTGAGGCTGCCCCCATATATTGATCTCCTGATATAATGGACATAAAAGTAGAAAAGAAGAAAGTTTCAATTTTGTATTACCATCCAACTATCACAGAAATGTGGGTAAATGTTGCATTTAGCTTCTACTGCTGATAGGCAGTGAAAGTCTTTGTAATCGTTAAATTGTATTATTGATATTTTTTGGGGTACTAAAAATATGAAGATAAAAAGAAATGCACAGGAGTGCTTTAGAGGAATTGTCTCTCCCCTAAATTTCTTTGGTCCATGTTATTAAGGCTTTGGATGGATTAGATATTGTTTTGATATAAGTTTAGTAATCAGAATCTGTATTACTGTGGGCTATTATTTATGTTAATATTTAACATCTCTAGCTGCTCCAGAACAAAAGCTTGCCTTAAAACCAATCAGATTTAAATAATAGCAACAGGGAGGTTTTAATAGATATTCTAATTTTGTATCTTGCAGGTAACATTTTTATGACATTTTAAAGCTTTTCTATTGCTTTAGAGACTGTTGCGTGAGGGACTGAAAATTTAAAGTTGATACTCCCACATGCCCATTTTCATCTAGCAGTTGAGGTTATTTTAATTAATACTAAATCCTAATTTCTGTTGCTTCATATCTCATCCTGTTTTCATATCACTTCTTCAACTAAATAACTGTTTAAATAATAAAAAAAGTTCTATATTACTTATGTACTTAGAACAACAAAAATACAAATCAGGTGGCTCCAAACAAAGTGACAAATGAAGCAATGAAAGATATAGCATCCAATGGTAATTACAATAAATGGCTAAACTGAAAATTACTAAAATAAGTATCTTATCACTCATTTTGTCTTGCCTGTCTTGTTTAGATGGAGATGTCTCACAGCTTTGCCATAATTTAGCTTTAATAACATCTCTATTAAGTAGATGCCTGTTGAACAGACAAGCATTATTTAAATAATGACACTTCAGTAGTGAATTAACTTTCTCCTGTGCAATTAAGTAGCTGTCCATCACATTCATCAGCTTACTAAATTGTCTTTCAGTATCTTCATTATTACATATTAGCCACCCACATTAATTGCTCAGGCAGACCATACAGTGACTCCTTTCCAGGACTAGGGTTGAGTCCTTTAGGTACAGTAGCTGATGATACTGGAGAGGAGGGAGAGGACAGTGATAACTATTCAGAAATCCAAGGATAGGTAGCTTTTAGTGTTATGAAGGACAAAGGTATTTACTTGGCTGGTACAGTAATAAAATGTTAGGTTATTATAATGGTGAGTGGTATATACAACTGCTTTACAACTTTACTGCGTATAGTTCTACAAGCTTCATATTCAGCTTCAGATTTAAAGTTAAGTTCTGATTGATTTTATTTGCAGTGTTTGTTTTGGGATGGAGAACAGGGCGAGTAGGACAAAAAGCATATGATGGTTTCTTCAAATTATTCTCTGTCACTTATATTAAATGTGTGTTTTCTAAAACCTGAAAATCACAGAAACACAGTTGTTAAAGGTCAGGCATAATCAGGAGTTAATTTATTTAGATCTCCCATGTAAATGGGCCGTAAAGCTTTATCTGGTTAATCCAGGTTTGAGCCAAACAAGTGAAGTCTGTTCAAGGAAAGAAACATTTAGACCTCATCTGAATATGCTTTTCTTGTTTCAAGGACTAGCCACTTTAATTTTTATGGCTATTGTGCTTATCTTGGATGACTTCATTCTTTATTAACTTTTATTTTCCCCCATGAGATACAAGTAAATCCTAAAAAAGTAATCTTTCATCTTTCTTTTGATAAACCCATCAAATTAAAGTGATAAAGTTATAAGTTTCTATAAGGCTTTCTTTTTTTTCAGATTGTGAAAAAGGTTTTTTCAGTCTCTTTCATACCGCTTCCTGTTAATCAATATTTTTTATAACGATAGCAGAACTGAACGTTATAGGCCTATAACTACTACTACTTCTTTTAACTAATTTCTTAGAATGTTGCATAGGGCTCCACTGAAGTTATCATTTTCATACTGGTTACATAACAAATTATTTGCCTTCTCTGTTCTCCATTTTCCCTTGGTCATAGGACTAGAATGCTTTCCAGTAAATTTAACTGCCTTCCTCTTGTTTTCAAGGTTCCTGAAGTCTACAATGACTTGCATATTTCAGCAGGTCTTCAGACAGATGGTCAAATAGATATCATGAACAGAAACTTGCCTTACAGCTCCAAAACCTTGCCCGGTTTTTCATTTCTTCTTGGATGGGATTCAGTTGACTAAATGAGCCTGTCGTTTACAATGTATCCCTCCACATCTGATCAACTTATCAAAGACACCATTTATAGTAAATAGCAAGGAATAGAAATAGAAATAGAAATAGAAATAGAAATAGAAATAGAAATAGAAATAGAAATAGAAATAGAAATAGAAATAGAAATAGAAATAGAAATAGAAATGGAAATGGAAATGGAAATGGAAATAGAAATGGAGTGTGATATATCTGACCAAGCATAGATGTCTACTTTAGAATGAAATTCTTTGGTGTCCAGTAACAAAGCCTGTTCCTTGTGGTTTTGTTCCATTTAAGGGTCTTTGACACCAATTATTTCTTTGTCTGCCATTCTTACTAATAAGAAATAATTGGTGATGATTGCTAGGCTTTTTCTAGAACAAGTCTAGTTTACAAGTCTTCTGAGATAGCAAGGGAAATCTTCAAATCTGCCTTAATTTTAAGAATAATATCTCTCTTTGATTTTTGTGTCCTTTTGCTGGTGCTAAGGTCTATTCCATAACAACTAAAGCAAAATTACTGCTGTCTCAGGAATAGTTTTTTCTTTTTAATATTTTGTGGTTGTCTGATTTGCTGCAAAACTGATTCCGAAAGCATCATCATTTGGCACACACTTCTGTGCATTGAGCATCTTTCTGGAGTGTATTGTCAAATTAGGTAGTATATTTCCAAAAGTTTAGCCAGGCTGAGTAGAGTATCTGTTTGTTTAGTCCCTTGCTATTCAAATACAAATATGAAAATTATGTTCATATAGTCTAATCAGTGAAAGCATACATGTATTTTTAATTTCTGTATTACATAGTGCCTACTGTTTTTCAGGATTTGCAATAGGGAGATACTAAGTTAGGGTGGTAGAAGTAGTAATATTCTCCTTATTAAGTATAAATACATTTTTCCAAAGCTAGCTTTTGTTCATAAAGAGATCAGCCATCATTATTACATGCATTTCAATGAAGCAAATTACTACAATATCTATGGTAATTTTAAGATAAATTAAAACAAGAAACAAAGAAACCATTTACCATAGAATCTGTTCAACAGAATTATTCAATTAAGTAAGAAGAGCAAAATATCCTCTCATTTCTCCTTTTAGGCAATAGCCTAAATGGAATCCTGCCACTTACTGAACTGTTTATGATTAGTTGTAAAAGCTTGGACAATAGGATTTAACTTTCACCTTTTATAAGTAGGACATAATTATGCATATGCATAATTTGGCAGAAGTGTATTGCAGAAGGGCAGTCCCGGAAGAGCAGCAATGAGCTTCATCCTCCAAGAAACACATCTGAAAATTTTAGATTAGTGCAAGTCAAACAGTAGAACAGAAGAGACAGACAAGTTAAATGTGTGGCACACAGGCTGCTTAAATTCTTGCAAAATACAGCCATCTCCTTGAATTTTGCATTTTGTGAGAGCAAGGAGAGCAATGTTCCTTTCAGTCCTATGTTTGGAGGCTGTGTATCAAAAGTAATAGCTAAAACTTCTGAGTGGTTTTTACTCTCCCAGATAAAGCTGCTAAAATATTTTAGCTAACTGATTCTACATTTTCATAATAATGTTTCTGGGATAATTTAAATTGGTGCTATTAACTGAGAGAAGAGGTTTCTTTTCACTGCAGGTCCATTAGTTCTAACATGAATTTAGTTACAGTTTTAATATCAAAGAGAGATGTCCAGTAATCTGTAAGAAATTTCTGGAAACTTAGCTCTGCACAGAATTACCACCTACTATTAGCAGCTGAGGCTGTTGACCAAAAATCTTCACAAGCCCCATTTTGGCAACAGTTTGATTCTCCCTGTGCAAACCGGCCTAAATTATTCTATTGGTATTTTGCCCAGATCCAAGTATCCATCACCTTTCCTCAAAGCTGCAGTTTAATTAATCCTCTCCAGTTCTATATGAAAAGCCTTGTGCACTTTCCAGTTGGGTCTGATAAGCACAAATGAGTAGGTTTTCAGGCCCTCTGCCTTTCAGTGAAGTAGACCATCCCTCTACTAGTACTTCCCTTAAAAATCTCAGAGGAAAGTACAAAATTCATATAAAGATTTATATATCCTAATGTATTTATAAGGCATAAAATGTTACTTATTCCATGCTGTCCACATAGAATTCTTTAAGAAAACTGGAAAACCTATGACAAACTCCAGTCATAAACCTATGCTTAAGAATATATGCAGAGGGAACACATGATTGCTAAATCTAGCAAATAAAGGTAGAAAAATGGAGGCTAGGGTTGAATTATATGAATTCAGGTTCAAATACACTGAATTTTAACAAGAGTAGTCAGATACTGTGTCAAATTAATGGATCACTTGTCAATACAGTGAAGATACACTGTTCTCCTGAATGGTAGTCACAGTACAGAATACTTTTCATTTGAAATAAGTCAACGCATATTCTGTAACTTGGTTTATGAAGGGGATCAGATGGGGAAACACAGGTTCTTTCTGGAATTAACTCATTCTACAAATGTTTACATCATGTATATAGTACTCTGGCCATACTGGTAGGACTACATGGTTAATCAATGACTGGGATACCTATAAGATAATTACCATGGGGGGGAGGAAGGACAATAGCTTAAATAGAGCTTACAATAGCTGAAATAGAGCTAACAATGAAAACCACTATGAAATTATATTTTCACTGCTAATATCCTATTTTAAACCCTCACTTAATGAGGATAGGTTTCTGAAAAATATAAAGAATATAGTTCAAAAGTAAGTTTGTAAAACATTCACATTTTACTCATAGTTGGAATTATTTTTCAAGGTTAGTACTGTTCTGTAATAGGAATGGAAAAATTATCACAATATTAAAAATTCAAATATTTTAATAGACTCAAGTATTTCTTCCCTATGACTTCTTATAAAAAAAATCAACAACATAATGTAAACATAACATGTTTAATACTTAATAATGTCCGAGGGTGCAGCTACTCTTAGCTTTTAATCATTAATTGCTTAGCTTGCAGAGAGCAAGAAATAACTCACAAAGCAGTCCCAACCCACGTAGAAAATCAATAAGATTCAGTGCAGGGCAGATGAATGCCAGTGACATGTACTCTCCATCTCCCACAAAATCAGCTTCACTCTGCATACTCTGGTATCATAAGTGCATGTAAATGCATATAATAATATTTTGTCCAGAGAACAAAATATTAATAAGACACTGCATCCCCTCTGAAGTCCTAAGATCCCCATGGCAAATATAAACGGCTACCCTCATTCTCCAGATTACCTCTTTACAATTAATCTCAGTTTTTGTAAATATATTCCCACGTAAAACATAGAAGAGGAAACAAACAATTCCTGAGCATCGCTTACCTTGGAGTATAACAGGGAGTTGTTCAGTAATGTTGAGTATTTGCTGGCAGTTTCATGTGAAAACATCTACCTCTTGTGCCCAAAGTTGGAACTGCCACAGACAAGGCTAATTTTCATTAACTGAGATACGATAAAACTGAATATATATTATTCTCCTTTGACACTGATTTATACTAATAACATAACTCTGTATACTGTGAAGAGAATGTGGATCTATGGACAGTCCTTTTCTGTCTATGGATTTACAAATCAGGGCACAGTGAGGTCCAGGGTCTCCCAGGGGATGGGGCCAGGCCAGGAAATCAGTCCATGTAAAACAAGTTTCAAAAGCACTGATTTCTAATGCAACTAAGTTAAATTAGTTTACTTCAAAAATCTCTAAATAACTTCAAGTGCAAAAAAAAAAAGTACCTGATAAATATAATTTTTTGTTTTGGTGCTTGGAGGCTTAGAATTTTAATTTACTTTATATGGGTAGGAATGAGTAAACAATATCAAAATCTTTAAAGAATAAGATTTGGTGTCTTTAACCTACATGTGGTAGAGAGAATGGAAAGGTTTTCTATTGTGAGTTCCTCCAACCCTTCTTCTAAAACCATGTTTTCTAGGTAATTTTATTTCTGACTTTCCATTTTCTATTCCATACTCTTTTTTGCCCTTACTGCTGTAGAAGATTTTAATGTACTATTTCCATGTCACAGTCTCAATTACAAGAATGTAAGAAAGGCTGTAATGGGTCAGAACAAGAGGTCACCTCTTAGTCTCCTTTCTCAAAAGAAGAGTAAGAATAGGGCAAAAATATGTAACATTTTTGAGAGCTCCCCCAGATTTTCTCAGTGTTTGGTATCAAATTTGCCATATGGGAAGTTGAATGCCTCTCAGAAAGACTAAAAAAGAGCAAAGAATGTACAGAAAGAAATTTAAGAGCAGTACTGATGAAAGTACGAAGTATGGGAGAAGGGATGTCCTTAGGCAGCCAGACTGTTCATTTCCTATGTAGCTTAAAGCTTAAACCTACTGCTGTTTCAGAAAGCCTGAAAGTTGATCTCCATTAAGAAGTGTTGTGCTGGTGTACTCTGTTCCGGTGTTTGTAACTGCCAACACCTTAAAATGAGAGTGCCGGAATTTAGACACTTTAATTCATTAGCAAGGGCTTCTGTAAAAGTAGCCTGCTTTTAAGGGTACTAATGCTGCTTATTTTTTGCTGAAAAATATGTAAGTCCTCATCTTTTTTGAAAATCAGGCACTTAGGCAACTAGATTGGTGAAATGCAGATAAGAGGCAGGAAGTTGTCAGCCATCAGAAGAAGCAAGTGTGAATGGGAGCCTGAGTGAATATAGAAAGAAGACTTCTAGGGCCCCAGA
>VZTV01014644.1:2184-27860 GCA_013400875.1 Anhinga rufa
ACACATATATAGCCCAGCCATAAGAATCTGCTGCTCTGCAGGAACTATAATCTAGAAGAAACGGTGGTGCGAAAGCTCAATGTGTGGCTGACAGAGAGAAATGGTGTTGCACTGTCAAAGAGATGTCTGGGCCTTTCATTATGACTAACGACTTTCTCCAAGGTCCTGCCTGCTTGCTGTGGTGTCTAAACATGACTGTACTTTTGATGTGACACAGAGTCATAGCCAGGTGACTTTGTCCTGGTGGAAAGCACAAGATGGGTGTGGAGGATTTCCCTCAAACACTTCCCCTTGGGTTTGGACAGCTGTATATTCATAGGAGTTTATTTACACCATTATTTATGTGACACTACATATTTATCAACTGACATATTTTGTAATAATGATAAGTGCTGCAATGAGCGACAAATCAATCACAAACATACAATTAATCATGTAACTTCAGTGGGACTGTTTACATATCTAAAGCCTAACTGCTGAAGTACTTTATATAAACTCAGATGCTGCAATACAAACAGAGGTGATGGGAAAGCGGGAAGGACATCAAGAAGAATTCTGCTTCTTTACAAAAAATAAGAAAATGGTTTTGATTAAAAACTGGCCACAAGCTTTTTACGCAACCTCAATTTACTTCTTTCCAAAGAAGGCCAGATGGAAACCACAGGTGTAGGAGCTGCATTCATAGATGTTAAAGGACAGTGTGTTGCAGTAGATAGAGCAGGGTGCTGCAAGGTGTGAAATTATTCTGTTGCTTGGCAAAGGTAGGGAGGTTTTTTTTCCTAATTATGCTATTTGATAAGGATACAAATTTAAAACTCCTACAGAAAATATTTTAGCACTAGAAAATGTTACATAATGGCCAGGTATTAGTAATATTTGTCCTAAATAGGCACAGATGTTGTACATTGATGGTGTGGATGAGGTGATGAGGGAGAACTAAGCAGCATGAGACAATGGAGAGATCATTTACACAAGTAGTGTTTTTCTCTCTTTTCCTTTCTTGTTTAGCTGTGATTCTGAAAAGTTCACGGCATGACTTCAGTTTTCCCCTTGGTTACTGTGGAGAGACTAACCAGCACTGAGTGATGTTGAAAATCCCACCGTACAACTGACTTGCAGACAAACGATGTCTTGGACAGACAGCTCTAATTACCCTTAAGACTGCGGTATGCAAAACACTTCTATTTTTTTTGATACCAACAATGTCCAAAAGCCCCTGTGCATTTATATCTGTATATTGCTAAAGCCAAAAAGAAGGGCTGAACATCTCCTGTTCACGTGCTTTGCCTCTTGCTCCTCCAGGAAGGGCCAGTGTATCCGATAGAGAACTGCATGGGAAAAGCAGCTTGGCACTGCAGGCAGAGAGATTAATAAGCAAAATATCCCCAGCACCTCCATCCATTCCATTTTTAGCACGGGATACTATTTTAGAGGCAGGGTCTCTGTGGGTCATACACAGTACATACACCCACAATTTTGCTAGCTCCAGAGATGCTGCATGGCCTGGGCTGGGCATTTTTGGTAGGGGCCTGTCCTGTTCCAGTAAAAACTGGCTTCAGTGGGAGTATTTTGGCCAGACTACAGTGCCCAGTGTAAGCATGTACCCAGGGCACGTGCTCACTGGCTTCTTTGCCCACAAGGACCATATACATCAAGCAGCAGTGGCCAGTCAGGACTTTCACTGCTGCTGGCTTTTGGAAAGGGAATCCCATATACCTGGGTCTAGGTGCAATGCTCACTGCTCCTCCCCAGGCATTTCTCCTTCCCTACAGATCAGGAAGCCATTCCTTCCCATTTGAACAGGCCATTAGGGCTTCTGGCTCTGCATGAATTATGATTCTGGCAGTCCTTTTCTGAGCTTTGTTCCTAGCTTTCTGGCTTCATCTCTTGGGGTGGGATCCAGGTAGAGCTGCTAGGACTTTAAAGTCCCTCCTATACTGCAACATTTCCCTTCTCCATTCCAAGGCTGACATGGCACAAAAGTTCATGTGCAACCCTTTGCACAGGTTTTGGAATTCCCCTTTACACTGCTTAGGGCCCTTCCATGCCAAGTATGTAATGAAAATAAGCCCAAGTACCAACATCTCCAGGCCACAGGACTTGATACTCTGCTTTATTGGGCTAGCTAAGCGGGTTGCTAAGGCAGCTAGAGATGCTCTTCTGGCTGCTGTGCCATTCCCTTGATAGTTTTGTGCACTCAGACTGAAACTTGGTTTCCCTTTGGGGAAGGATGCACAGCAGTCCTGGCCCTTCCTCTAGAAGGGCACCACTAGAGCCTTTTATAGATTTCCTGCTAATAACCCAAGCTGTGTGTTATTCCTTAAAGAACCCTATTTCCTCACCTCACTCTGTCTTGAAGCACAAAAGAAAATGATTTCTATTTCCAAAAAGGAAGCAGTGTAGTGAGCCTGGAAGGTGTCCAGGGAAACCATAATCAGACTTGAATTATTCATGCAAGATGCAGTATATTATGAGAGAGAGAGAACTGGTTGCTGTAATGACATAACTTGTCTTGCTTTTTCCTGAAAGGGATGTTTCTAGAGGAAAAGGTGAGTTTGAATCCCTTTAGAGGCAGAATGTGACACCATGTGCACCCACACAGAAGCAGAGATAAATAAACCACCTCACTCCACAGGCAAATAGAAGAGGCACACCCCTGTTGCACAAAACTTCCCCAGCTCCCTTTATCCTTCTCTTTGCTACGGAAAGGACTGGCTCAGGAATTTACTATGTCTGCTTCTCACCTGCTCAGCTACCAAGTCCCTCCCTCCTCCCAGGACTCTCCCCAGTGCAGGAGAAGTTGATGATCTGGCATGTGTGGGCTGAGCTCTCGTCCTGGGGTAATGAGAGGACTCCTCCTGTGGGCTCGCTACTACAAGGGTCAGCAAGTGAATATGCATATGGTGCAAACTCAGGTCTGCTCACTTGCTTCCACTATGCCCAGGGTATCTGCACCCCAAAAACAGTGCCACAGAACGCTCTGGCACAGGCATCTGGTCCCAACCTAATCCTCCTGGTCTGGGCTATCAATGGGGCACATGAGAAAGGCATCCTTTAGCACTCCAGTTCTAACACTTCAAAGGCAGAAGAAAATGTACTAAGACATTTTCCCCAAGAGCTTTATGCCCAGAAACATTTCCATGGACTGAAACAGGCTACAGCTACGCTGAGCCACAGGACAGAGTGCCTGAGCTCAGCATGTGACGTGGCTTTCTGGGGAATTAACAGAAAGCTACTCAGGCAGACAAACCTACCCATCTGTGCTCTGTTGCTGGACAACACTGATGATATTGTCAATCACCAGAGGAGTGAGTGAAAGATTCAGAAAATGCAGGATCCAGTTGAGCTGTAGCTGGGCGCTCCACCCACTGGGCTTGGCACAAAGGCAATGGGCAGCCAGCCAGCCCCGATGATTATTCTCTTCCTCACTGGGATTTGCAGAGGCTGTAACTCATCTGATCACCTCATTACATCACTATCTGCTAATAATTCAGTGCATATGCATGGAAATACACACTAGGATAGTACAAGTTAGTGGAAATCTAATGGCTTAAGTTGCACTTTTCCTCCTAAGAAGCCAAACCCAGTCACAAAAAACCTTCTCTCTGCTAACTCTACCAACAGGGTCAAGAGCCAGGAGCACATTAGTCCCATCAAACAGGCTAACATTTTATTATTATTTCACTCTAAAATGGTTTCAAGAACTGAACTGTTCTGCTTTGTACAACCTCACAGGATGTAAACAAAGAGAAATGCAACTAAGACTGTCCAAAATGCCTCTTTATTCCGTGTGCACCCACTCTAGCTGGCCTAAATAGCAGTAACAGGGTCACCACAGTAACATGCACTTTCACGTGTGCGAGAAATCAGCAAATTTAACAGCCTGAAGTACTGTGCAGGGCTGTCTCATCTTCTTTCAGCTGTGCATGAAGGTATAACCAGATAATGTGGAAGTTGCTATACCCAGAAGGCGGCATTGCTTGGGTGTGAGATGCCAGCTGTGCAGACTTGAGGTCAAATGGGGGATAGCATGTCTCTGTGCAGCCAAGAGTGCGCGCACACGCAGCTATGGGTACGGCTGTCACACAGTCTAAACATCTGTAGGCTAAATGTGTGCAAGGTTAGAAATCTGCTTTCGAGGCCACTTTCTAACACTGCTTTCTTTTGCTCTTCCTACATGAGCATACGTAAGCAGGCTAATTGGGGAATTTCAGACCTGAAGCTAAAATTCAAACCTTAATTCTTCAAACCTATATGCACATATGTATCCTTCTAGCGTGGGGCCATCCTGCTGAATTCATAGTCTACTGTGGAAATAAGCACTTGTTTACAGTCTGGCACAAGGAGGAATGAGGCAGCAGAGAAGAGCATTAGAAGCCGCCACACCAGCAAGCTTGTATTGCTAGGAGCAAAGTGAATTTAGCTGTCTGTCAAAGGAGAATAGCTGAGAAGATCCCTGGATCTAGAGAAAGTTTTGATGGGGGGTAAAAAATGGGATGCGAAATTTAGGGTCAGACTCCTTAATTGTCTCAAATCATATCTCTGCAGGAGTTTGCATTAATAATATGAGAGCTGTAGCTGTCTGCCCAGTGATGGATGACAGGCACGGACCCATTGACAGCAGTGCGGTCAGCAGATATTTGTTGAAATAGGACACTGGGAGGGGAAGTCTCAGAGTTAATCCAAAATAAGGGAGGAAAATGAGCTGTAGTGTCAAAATCTGACTGAAATCAATGGAGAGACACTGATTTCCATCAACTAGTGATTTTTCTTAACCGTTTCCTGCAGCATGTCAATAACAGTTTTAAAGTTGTGTGTTGTAATGTGACCTTAGTGAAATTAAGACAAGAGGAACAGAAACCACTAGTTACAAAGACTAAACAATACTAAGATTTATCCCAGGTAGATTTGCTCTGTGTAAAGGAAGAAGGAATGTAGCAGTGAGTTTCTCATGCTCCCTTAAACATGAGAAACTCATGAAGAGAATGAAGACCCAAACTAACCCAACCCTGGAGACAGAGGATGCAGTGATCTCCTAGCACAGTGGCAGGACAGAAGTCAGCCGTCAGTCTTACCTGGCCAGTGCAGGAGCTGGGTGCTCTGAGGTTTCCAACGAGCAGGTAGGCAGTAGGCAGTGCCAGGACCAGCACCGAGAGCAGGCACAGCAGCACTGCGCACCGTATCCTCCTCAAATCCTCCGTGAAGTGCATCCTGGAGGCTTGGTTGGTCCCAGGAGCCGCCTCCTCCAGGGTTATCTCAGCCACGCGGTCCATGCCGGTGCCTGGCATGCAAGCTGCTGCTGTTCCTGGATGGGAACTGGGAACGGCAAAATCTCTTCTGGCGTCTGCCCTGCATGGAGACCCTCATTAAATAAGAGCTGCCCTGAGTGTGGGAAGGCACCGACACACACACACACCCTCCCTCCCAAGGAATGCACCGCCTACAATAGAAACCTAGCTCAGGGAAAGAGAGCACTGCAGCTCCCCGAGCTCCCTGAGGTGCCTGCTGCGTACTTCTGTCTGGCTTTTTCCCCCCCTCGCTGTGCAGAAGGAAACTAGGAAAGTCCCAGTGGGTGGAACCAGGACAAACCCTGCTGCTGGGCTGGATAAGCCTGAAAGCTTTTCCACACGGCAAAGGGAACATGAAACCAATGGGAGTGAAAGTGAGAAGCAGGAGGAGAGCAAGAGCGAGGGGCAGAGGCGAGCATGCGGCTTTCTGGAGCCCTGGGAGAAGTCTTTTAGGGAAGGCGAGGGTATCACAAGTGACCCCAAAGGTCACTCCAGGACTGGGAGATGTTGCCGTGTAGACTTATCCAGATTGTTGAAATCAGAAATTTTTTTCCCAGGAAAACATGCTTCTCATCAAAACTGAAACTTTCTTTGATTTATTCATGCACACACACTGATGTGCAGAAACTTCTCCTTTTTCCCTGGGTAGCAAAAGAGGGTGGAAACTTACTTATTTTTTAATGAGAGAGCAACAAGGTTTGGTTTCCCCCACCTCCCCATGAGAAACATTTCAGATTTGTGTTATTACAAAATAATATGAAAGAAAGAAAAATATTTTCTCATGTCCCAGTCTGTCTGCAACTTCTCCCCCCCCAGTAAAATTTCAGCCAGCTCTTACCACTTGCACTTCGATAACACTACTAGAAATCTTCCTATTACAATAGTCTGATGTAGCTCTTGATACACTAGAAAGCTAAAAGTCATGCCCTGAGCAGAACATATGATTTAGTTAATGAAGACTATCAGCAGCAGGGATCCTTGCCAGCAGACTGAACAGGGAATAGGCCAGGGAAAGAGAAGGTTGAAGGGGAAAGCAAGAAACAGTGAAACCCGGTATGGTTTAGGGAGATGGGACAAAAGAACTGGTAAAGCACCAAAGGATGTGTGCTCTAATCTGAGCCAAACCACATAACTCCTTTGTTAGCTAGTGACTACTTTGTTTCCTTCTTTAATTCATTGTTTGTTTTCATTTAGGCTGTAAAACCTTGAGGACAAGGACTACTCTCTGTTTTTACAGCACCCAGACTAATTTCAGGGCAGGCATGGCTCCATTTATCACAAATTAAAAAAACAGAATGGGCGGGAAGGTGCTGCTAAGATCAGTAGAAAGAAAACTCTTGCTTCTGTGGAAGTGTTGTATAGATGTGATATTATTTTTTTCTGGGGTCCCCATTGTTCATTCTAGGGCAGAGTACTAAAAACCTAATACTAATATTTTGGCCACATTAAAGTTAAAGTTTGTCAAAGTTAATTTTCTCTTCATAGTGAGTGCCACAAAATGCTTAATATACATTGAAGTCACTTGCCTTACAAGCAGACAGCCACAGACATCCTCAATCTGTAAGCCAGCAAACCCCCTGGAGTTTATTTTTTTATTTTCCAAGGAATTCCAGTGGAGCAAGTTCAGAGTTAAAAGAGCTCATAAGAGCTTTTACTGGCCTGAGAATTCTTGCAGTGGTGTGTGACCTGCAAACCTTCGGCTGGAAGGTGAATAGCTGGAGCCTTGGAGAGTGAAGACTGGGCTCTTGAGATGAGGCAGGAACAGGGTCATGCTCTGGGCTTGGCTCATGAAGTCAAGCTGAGAATTTGTTCTTAAAAATCCCAAGAAAGGAAGGAGAAATATCTTTTTTTCTCCAGAGCACAAGTACATCTAGCACGCACATGCCTTTTATTTGCCAGGAGGTGACTTGCCCAAGACAGGTCAGCAAGGCAGCTTTAGAGCAGCCAGGATAAACCCATGTCTGCAGATCTCCCAAGCCAGCACTAGGCTCTTGCCACCCAGTCCCCCTCGGCTATGCTGCACTGCTCAGGGTGCTCCTGCCTGGAGCGTTTCCCGGCCATCCCCTGGCTGCAGAACAGGGAACGGTGACCTTCAGTGGCCACAACAGTCTCATCTTTCCTGTGAAGGGATGTGCAGATAGAGTGTGGGCAGGGGCAGACCTGCTAGCTGTCTGTTGTGGCACTCTTCAAATTTCTCCTCCTGCTCCCTGTTTGCCCCCAGCTGAGGTCTCAGCCCTGACTGTCAAGTAAATTCTTCTGCTCACGTCAGATGTGTCCCAGCCTGTGATCCTTGACTAGTTTCTACTGACTAGAGAGGTCTGCAGGGGTCACCTCTGTTGTTTAACAAGCTTTAAAGAGGGGAGATATTTTACTGGGGGGTTAAATACGTGGGACTTAGAGATGTTTTTTGAAGAGAGGAAAAAACATGAAAGGAATTAGGCATCCAAAGAAACAGCTTGTCACTGGGGCATGCCACCTTTATGCTGCTGAGTTTCCTCTTCTTTCTGTAGTGCTTTTTGTTCTTTCTGCATGCTCGTGCATGACATGTATGAGGGCATTTTGTCTAAGGACAAATAAGCTGAATCATATATATAGCGAGGATAAAGTAGTATACACAAGGATGGTATTGCAGGTATGTCTGTCTTCAGCATGGAAGATGCTTAGCATATTGCATCTTTATTCATTCCTTGCGTACATTGGGTAATGGCTGTGGTTTTAGTTTTTAAGCTTGCAGTGAGTATGAAGAAAAAGTAATTGAGCATTCAAAGATTTACTAAGAGTTTTCAAAGTGCTTCTTGTTCACTCCGTTCAGAACGGTTAATGTTTTAGCTTCACTGTTTCCAAAACCTGTGAGATTACCCTTAGGAAAAAAGAAAGCACAGAGCATCCTTCTGCTGGGAGGAGAGGGGGAACCAGCACATGACATTTGCTCCTCTTGATCTTGTCATATCCCTCCTGCTCAGTGTTTTGCTAGGTCATCTGGAGTCTCCCACCAGATACATCATGTGTGCAGAGGTGCAGCATGGATAGGTTGTAGCGGGTGCTGAGTACTCTCAGCCCTCATCCTTCCCCCTTTCTGCTGCTGCCTCGATGCTATGGCTGTTGGTTGCTAGCACATACTCGGTGGTGGCTCCTCTGTTTTTCTTTGCTGCATCTGTCTCGCACCCTCCAGCACTGGACTGGCTGCAGCTGAGCATTGGGGCTGAACAGGAAGCAACAGGCAACTCCTGCTTCTGCCAGCCTGTGGCCAGAGCCAGGCAAAGGGAATGGTGAAAGGAGGGGTGCTATCGGTGTGGAAATTTCTACTACACCAAGGTTAACCTGTGGACATCCAATGAACTCAAGTGCTGCCAGTTGTGACTGCTGAGAACAGCAGGGCTGGAGGGAAGGCAGAGGAATGGGGCACTCAGTGTGATCAGCGCCGCCTTGGAAGAGGAACCGTGCACAAGGGTTGTGGGAGGGATTTGCCGTAGGCATGGTCAGGTATGGATATGCGTCAGGAGGGGCTTTTCAGGTCAGTCATTACTCTTACACAACTCCTGACCACCAATAAGCAGAAGTAGGACGTAGCTGGTCGCTATGTGGAAATGTTACCCAGTTAGACTGGGTTTGTCACCAGACAGGAGATGGGGACCAGCTCCTCGAGCTGCTCCTTGCCAGGGGATGACATGTGATGGGAAGGAGTGGGAGGGTTCAGGATGGCTCCCCACCTCCAGTCGCTGTGTCCCTGTCATGACCTCCCACCTCTCTGCTGCTGAAATCCTCCTTCTGCTATATGGCGCATGTCCTGTAAACACGTTTTCCTCCCACGCACACAAAGTGAGATGATCAGCTGGGTGGTACTCTCGTGGTGTCAGAAGCTGTGGGAATGTCATGGCCCAAGGGGATGCAGCTCCCGTGTCCTTGGCTCCAGCCCACGGCTGCAGAGGAGGCAGGGGCTGTGGGATGGGAGCTGTGCCATGCCAGGGACTCCAGGAGGGCCTTTAGGGCAAATCCTGGTCTATCCCCTTGTATATGCCGTGGCAAACCATGGTGCTTGTCAGCATGATGTAGACAACCCAGAATTTCTTGAATTTAATGTGGCTGCGCTGGGCACCACATTTATTGCTGTGCTGAACTGCTTCACCTTCTACTGCTGCTGCCAGGAGATTTTTCCCAGCACTAAGACCCCAGGCAGGACACAGATGGACTAGAGCTTTGGTCTCTGATGTCCAAGTAGCCTTTCTTCACCCCTCTGCCTTTACTTCAAGGAGAGAAAGGCAAATAATACACAGGATACTTTGCGCTGTACCAGACTTCTTGTACCGAGTGCACTGGGACGAAGTGGGATGGCATAAGGGGGAGTGTAAGGGCACAAGGTCTCCTAGAATAACTTAGATGCAATGTATTGAGCAAAGAGGCTGAAATCCAGCATGGTCCCTGTGGCATGTAGACCCTGGCAGAACTCATCCTCTGTTCTTTGGATAGGTTTCTCACCAGGGAGACTACTGGGTTTGCCCAAGACTGGAGCCCAGGAGGGAGTAACATGGACAGCTTTTAGATGACTGAGGGATAAGATTGCAGCATGACACAGGGAAGAACCAACTCAACAAGGGAAGAGTACCTTAGTCTGTACTTTATCCTTCAAGAGACTAAAAGCACCTTAGTGTCTCGAAATCTCTCTTGAAGCCAGAAGAGGTCAGGTGCAGGGCTTCCTAGTTCTCATCTAAGAGAATTCTCTACATTTCACCAAGGTATTTTGCTTCCAGCACTTCCTTAGGAGTTGTTGCAGCTCAGCCACTCAAGGTGGTTTATCCTCTTGGAAATGAATTTCTGGTGATCTGAGACCATATAACTGTCTTCACTCCTTCCTAGGCATAACACTCTCTGCTTTCTCATACTTTTTCTCCCAATGAATTTCCCAGGATCAGAAAATAGAGATAAAGAGGAAAGCTCATGATAAAAAACAGTGGAAAACATTGTTCTGTCAACCAAAAAGATCATTTACCATTTACTTTTGCAATAGCCCAGGCCCAACCAGTTACAGAGCTGAGAAAAATATTTTTAGCCAAACTCCAGGCAAGGTTTTCAAAAAGGTGCTGTGGGGCAGATGCTCTACTTGTGACTGCATTGGTACAGATTAAGTTGAAATCAGTGAGTGAAACCAGTGCACATCAGTTGAGGATGGACTTCCCCCCTGTTGTTCAGGTAATATTCACACAATGTACCTGTGCACGGGTGCGAAGTCTGAACTCTGCTCCTCATTCATGAGGATGTTTAGGGAACAGACCGTAACAGCAGGAAATAATATAATCAGGTCAGATGTAAAAAGTTTTTCTCCTGGACTGAGTATACGATGTATTTACAGAAACACTGCTTATTCTCATTTGTTGCTGGAGTGGCATCTTGCTCAAGTTTTGCAAGAATACATTTGTATTGTCAGGGACAGATTAGCTGCATGTTTTCTCATCTGTTTCAGTGCATAAGGAAGTTGGGTCTGTAAAGTATTCCCTTCATGATCCAGGGCTTTGTTTTTCTCCTTGCTGTTGACAGTCCCTAGCAAATGATCCAATGAAGCAGAGCTCTTGACTCTGCTCTGCACCAGCCTCCCTGCTCTACATGCCTGTTAGTCTACCAGAAGCAAAGCACAGGTAGATATTTTTGTCTGAACATTGAGCGGTTGCTAGGAATACATGAAACGACATCAGTGATGCATGTTTCTACATGGCAAATGCAAACAAATAAAGAAAATATGATTATAAAGGGCAGTTCCTGGTTATTCTGTAGAAAGGTTTATATGGCATGAATTGAGGGAAGAATGACTGTCATTACCTTCCTTTCATGTGTCACAGCTGGACTTTCTCTTTCCTATTGCCTTCTCTGGGAACAATGAAGCCCAGAAACTGTCAAGTGTGAGCAATGGGATCAGGAGATCTTGCAGCTCACTTTCTTCAGACTCTAGATTTCCCTGAGCCAGTCAGTAGTGACATAGTCTCAACTCAAGGTCTTGGCCTGTATGCCCTCAAACCCTTGAAGCTTAGTCTGCCAAGCCATGCTTTTGAGTGATACCTGTTTCACTTTTGAGACAGGGCTTCAATTTTTAGGCTGCAACTGACACGTGAAGTGCATGCCATAAAAACCGGGTGAGTAGAAGTTGTGTTCTTTCCTTGTAGGGATGTCCCATGTTTCCTTGGACAAGGCCTGCTGCTCCCATAGAAAGCAAGTTTGCCAAAACAGCTCCAGGCATGGCTGAAATGCTGGGGCAGGATGCTGCTGGTGTGCCAAGTAGCAAGGCTACGTGCCAGCCAGGCAAATGGAGGAAGAGCTGAGCAGAGCCAGGGTGCCATTTCCACCGCTGCCCTTGCTCCTGCTCCCCTGCACCACAGGGGCATCACCAAAGCATGCAGGAACACGTTCACAGGAGAGAAAAATTAGGAAGCAAAACCTAGATGGGTTCAGACAAAGCATGATGAGAAAGTTATTTGCACAATGGAGCAGGAATTTAGGGAGGTCTCTTCTAGATGTGCTCTAAGGAAGTTTATCATGGAAGGCTTGTGTCAGATCTAAATGTTTTATACTTTATACTATATAGCTTTTCTCCAGTGCTGAGAAACCTATTTACAAAGGGAAAGGTTCTGACGTCAGACTTGGCTCAGTAGTACAGCAGAGGGATGGCTGTAGAGCCACAGAGGGAATAACTCTGCAAAAGTTAAAGCCCTCTAGCTGGGTAAGTGCAGAGATAATTAAATCCAGGCCCTTAATCCTTATGCTTTGGGAAACAGATAATTATCTGGGATGAAAACAAAGGATCACTCAACTTGGTGTGTTATATTCCATTGCATAAGCCTGTATGGTCACACTTAACCTCATCCCAGGCATCAGGCCCGGCCAAGGGCAGAGATATGAAAAAGAAGTCAGCACAAATTGAACTCAGGATTTCTATGTCTTTCTGTGCATGTGGTAGGATAGAAAACTTTAGCTTTTGCATCTGAGGGTAATTAATGTCTCTTTATGTGCTGACAGATTCCCAGTGCTGATTTGACCCTGTTTTTCTCTTGAAATGAACAGTGGGATGTATTTATTTCTCATTTACATACCTTTTGCCATATTTCTGTTATCAAATATTTTGCTCTTCATGCCATTCTCTAACAGCTTTATGGCTTCCCTTGGCAAAGTCTTTATGGACCATTTCCCACCAGGCAAATAGACAAACACAGGGCCAATACCCTTCACTCACACTTATTTCAGAGCTCTCCTTCCCAGCTGGTGAGCCAGACCCTGCTGTCCTAGGATACTTTTAAGGGAAGTAATTAGAGCCTTACATTAGACATGTGATGGGACCATGACTCCTTAGCATGGACCTTGGAGGCAGGACTTGCCTTTGGCACAGCTTGGCCACCTTGGGGCCCTGCTGGAGAGGTGATGGGAGCTCAGCTGGAAGGTGGCATGGGGTCACCAGGGCTCAGGGGCTACAGCACTTCTTTGTACAGCTGGTGGAGAGGAGGTGGGGGGAAAGCCACCTGCATGTGTCTCAAGTGCCGGGAGGTTGGAAGGACTCTGCCAAAACCATCAGCTTGCCCAGGAGAAGCAGTTGACTTCCTGTAAGTTTTGACATGTGTTGATCTGTGGCCTGTCACCATATAAAAGTTTTTAGTAAGCATCATGATACCAAGAAAGAACTTGCTTGGATGGAGAGAACATAATTAATAACTGTACAAGAAGAAACCCCAGTGAGGTCCTTCTTTCTCTGGTTTTGGGCAGGATGCCCAACCTTCAGCTGCAGAATTTTACAAGTGATATTACTGGTGTGAACATCTATGGCTTGGTTCACACTGGGTTCTGTGAACATAAATTTTATGATCAGCATTCACAGCCAGGTCTTTATGGCAATCATCACCTAAACTATTTAAATGAATGCTGGAATGTGTTCTAGCACTTACTGAAAATCTAAACCAGCAGGAGAGATGTCAAAAAAAAAATAATAAATTCCCCCCCCCAGTTTAAGCTGTAGAACTGCTTTCTGTAGGATATTGTGGATGCTGAAAATTTGAAAATTTGCATGGGTTCAAGCACATACTAGGTGTGTTTATAAAAAAGCAGTTCTCTGTGGGAACTAAATATTCAGAATTTGTGTGTCTCAGGAAGTGCTTTGGCCTCCGATGACTAGAAGCCGAGAGGATGTTTTGGGGAAGCATTGTATGTTTGCCCTGTTCATCTGTTCATCTGCAGGCAGCAGACAGCAGGCAGTGCTGGGACACTTCTGGAAATTACTCCATGGTGGCTTCCTGATACTGGCAACTTATCACTGTTCCAGTGGGAGGAAATAGATGGTGTTACCATGCCAGATCTTGTGGGGACAGCTGCAGAGTGGTGTGGATACACCTTTATGACCAGCAGAGAATGGGTGCTCACACTGAAGGAGACCATGTTCAGTCTGCTTCCTTCTTTTGATCAGTATTGAATACACATTTCCTGATCTGAGCCTTTCAGCCCACTTGTCTTTTCCAGAAACCTGGTCATTTGAGTAATACCTCTGTGGTTTCCCCAGGTGGGTTGTGGAAGAGTATCCCCAAGTGGGTTGCTGGCAGCCGTCTTGTGCACTTGGCGTGGGAGACTCCTCACTTGTATTGGTCTTCCCCTCCCTCCAACACACCCTTTCTGTTGGCTGCAATTCTGAAGAACCTGCTTGCCCACACAAAACTCTTACCCTACCTTAAAGGAAATTAGGGATTAAGAAATAAATGCACTTCAATAGAGGCCAGAGAGTAAGTTCGTTAAAGGTTCTGTATGTCTGTTCTTTGGGAGTTGATCTTCAAACCGATGTTCCCAGAAATATGATGCATCATGAGACATTTCAGGGTTCCAGGTGGAAATAGCATGGGAAAGTTCTCCAAGACCAGTTTTACATTTCTAAATCTATGAAGCAAATACATGTTTCAGAAATGAAGCATGCTGGAAAAGGCACAAAGATTGTATATAGCTTTTTTTTAGGCCTATCTTAATGTTTCAGCTCCCCTCTCTTAGAGGCCTTGTATGAACTTATGATTTTTTCATTAGTACAAAGGGATTTTACTTCTATTGACACAGAGATTACAAACCCACCATGGGTACTTTTTTGTTGAATGTGAAGTACAGACAAGCAATTGTAGTTTTTTATTCTGACACTGAAAAAAGATGCAGGCACTAATATCAGCCAGGCTTGAATTCATATAGTTTACCTTGCAGTGGGATAATTGCTTATTGTTTATTTATTATCCTTCTGAAAAAAAAAAAATCCGATTTGTTAATGAAAGCAAATCTTTCATGGTAGTGGAGCCCAAATATTGCTTTGTAAAGATGAGAAACACGAGATTGTTAGGTGTACAACAGACCACAGTAAGTTTCTTTGCGCTTCAAAGCTTTCTGTCTCTCTCCCTCTTTTTGCTGTAGGGATTAATAAACACTGGAAGTGTTGCCAGGCATACAGGAGATGTTCAACTCTTGCTGGGGGGACACTGAGCTCCTAGGGTCAGCCTTTTGATACATTTGTAGATATGTATTTGGATGCATGGAGAATGATGTTTCTCTTTTGCAAAATTATCCTTAAATTTAGCCTATATGACCTGGTGTATGGATTGAGACTAGTTGTCAGCCAACATTAAGGTTGTTTTCCATCTATCCATAAAGGCCTGACCTTGGTTTTTGTCCCTGGAAATTGCAATGTGTAAGCTGCTCTCTTGGATTAATATATGATAAAGTTCATTGTGATTCATAAGGGTGGTTCAGCCCAGAACACAAGACATGCAAATCAAAACAAGGGACACTATGTAAGGTCTGCAAGGTCTCATGAACCTCTGCTGGCAGTGGACAAATGCTGCTTATGGTGAGTGAAGAAAACAATGACCTCCTACTAGGAGGAGCAGTGAGGTGGGACTAAGGGAAAAGAAATTCCAAAGAGAGAGAGGAAATTATTTTCCTGTTGAACAAAATATGTTGTCATGGCTTCAAATGCAGAAGTGACACAAGTGTAAAGAAGTAGGGACTGACTCAAGCCTTCACTCACTTAAGCTTTGCTATATTTAGTTCTGAACAGATTCATTTTCAGGGATGATACAAACATCTGTGAAAATCTGAACAGAAGAGCAATATCATCCGAGTTTTATAGAATTACCAGAAGAATCAGATTAGTTCTATGCAGTATTTATCTGGAGCATTTGTGTGGCTTCTTGCTGTGACGGACTCTTAAGTGCTCTGTCAATATTAACTCACTGGGCCCTTCAACACCTGTGAAATTTAGGTATCATATGAACAATTTCTGAGATATGCTTGTCTTGGACAGATTAGACCCATTTTTCTTGGACTGATGTCCAAAAGAGTTGAACTGTAGCCTCCCTAGAAGAAGGAAGGAAAAACCAGTGCATTTCTGAGATGCACCATTTGGACTGGAGTGAAGCTGGGAAATTCCTCCTGGTTTTTTGAGGTGACATTTGTGTGGAGGGAAGTCTCCAAACAGGACAGTTGTGTGTTTGCATGCATGTGTTCCAATGCAATTGCTTTGAGGTTTTTTTGCTTTGAGTTTGATAATTTGATTTAAGATTTTGATTTGAGACTCAAAATTGGTATGGTTTGGGAAACTGGGAATTTGTTCCCTCCATGATTGGCTGGAAGAGTATATCAAGCTGTAAGAGTATTCTTGCAGCTGACACTGGCTAGCTATTAATCTGGGACAACACACTGCCACAACCTCATGGATTATGCAGAGGGCTGACTACCCAAGTACTGACCAGGGAGAAAATAACTGTCTGCACCAAATCTAACTGCAGACTGTCAAAGTGAATAATAATAATATGGGACCCCTCAAGGGAATGCCCTGATTCCAGGGTCACTTCGTAGAGGGGCTATATGAGTCTGGTGCTGGTATAAACTCATTAGTGAGGTTCCCCCTGACAAGAGGAGAGTGATTAAGGTGGACAGGAGACAGGCTTGAACTATGAACACATAAGGCTTTGTGGGTAGATGTGGCAGAAGGATGAGAGAGCAGTATGGGAAGACTAGATCTGTGGAAGACATGATGGCCAAATCTCATGGTCAAAATGTGCAGAAGGACCTGGTGGAGGTTGTTAGTTGGTTAGCCACTAGGATCTAGGTTTAGGGGGCCTGAGGTGGGAAAGTGGGTCTGGCAACTGCCAAGAAAGTGGCTTACAGCAGGCTTGAATGCACCCAGATAAAGTGTGCTCCGATACTGTGCAGGTTTTGGTAAAAGTAATGGTGTAATTAGGATGAAGTTGCACCTCTGAAGCCTACCTCTTTGAGATAGTGGAAGAGCGTGAAAAGAGTCATCTCAGCACAAGTGAAGGCTGCTGGGGTGTGGTTAATGAAGCAACTCACTGAAAGGCATTATTGCTCTATCAGCTTCATAGGTTGAAAGACAACTTGAGTGGGTGAGGAAGGAGACTTGTTGGAACAGCCCAGCCTCAGATGCAGCCTCCAGCTAGGAGTCTCTGGGAGGCTAATGTTCCTGGCTGCTTTCTGAGGTCAGAATTTTGTGGCTTGTTAATTGGGCCTTTCTCAAATGCCAAGGAAGTTTATGAGTCAATTCCTGAAACTTGTCAACAGCTCTCTATCCCTCATCTCTTCCCCTTGGATCTCCTGGCAGAATCTCAGCTGTGGGATGAGGAGCCCTCTGCTCTACGCACCATTCCTCGTTTGTGGGTGTGCTCTCAGTCCATGACCACACTGCAGGCCAGAGCAAGAGTTGGAACCATACCATCCTCTGAATGCTCAGGGATGTGCAAGTGTGGGCATGCAAATGGGAAGATCGAGCCGTCATGTGCTCCAGTATGTCCATGAGTCTGGAACAGTGATGCAACAGCCCTCATCTCCCAGTTGTGTTGTGTGGGCAAAGCCAGTGAGTCAATGACCTCTGGGAAAGAGTAGAAATATTTGCGCTGAGCACTGGAGGTGAGATTTCCGGTCGATGAAATAATAGTATTACTGGAGTACAGCAGTGGCTTTTAGAAGGATCACTATCTCTTGACACAGGATGTGACTATGCCACAATCAAAACTTTGACTTTCTGACTACCTGATAAGATGGACTGGATCTATTTAAAGCTCATTACCTTTGTAGAGCTGAACTCTGAGCTATAGTTGCTACAAGAAGTTATAGGTTAACATATACATAAATAAAGCAGTAAAAGTTACATTTTAAAAAACTGGAATCAAAGAATTATTTGAAAAAGCAGAATTCGCTAACAGCTTGTTATTTTTTCCCACTTGCAACCTCTCTAGTATGGCAAAACAAAAAGACAGTAGTTGATGTTAAAGGTACCATATGGGGAAAATGCTGAGAAACAGCTGCTCGACTAAATGACACAGTCTGTGCCTTATCACAAAATTATACCTAGTCATATCTCCTATCTGTAAGTGCATCTCATTTCCCAGGTTAAACATCAGCTTGTTTTTATACTTTATTCTAAAGTCATTGTTACTTACATACAGATGTCGTGCCATAATGCTTGCCAAAATATTCTGCCTCTAGAATGTTTTATTATCTAATCTGATGGGACTTGAACCCTATAAATTAACACACTACCATTGACAATATGAAGAATTTTTCATTTTTGAGTCTTAGAGGTGTAGAGAAAGTAGGTTTGCAGGAGGTGTGCCAGTAGGGAGGTGGATATGACATGGGTAGCATGCAGGTGTCTCATAAAGAAAGGCTGTTCCCTGATACTCTCTCCCATTCAATAGTTAAAGGCAAATCACTTCTGGTTTTACTTTGATCAGTAAAGTTCTGGCCTTGGTAATCTAAAAATAGAAGCAAGGTGAGACCATAGGCAGGGTGAGACCACTGGGGGAAGTAATAATTCTGTTAGACAAAACATCCTGGGGTGCAAGGGAAGAAACATGATAGGAATATTTTATGTGTTTTGGCCATGTTATAAGAGAGCAGTGATATGGCCTTCTAGAAGGCATCCAAGACTCACGCATATCCTGCTCCTTCAGAAACAGAAGTGACTTTTCCAGGACATATATTTCTCTTTCAGCTATGTGGTGGGTCCTGTTATGCCCAGCTCCACAAGTGTGAAGGGATAAGTACAGGGAAGGCTGGAGGCAAGTGCAGATGGGCTGCAAATGGGCTGTATAGCTGCCATGGTAAATTAAACAAGATGCAGGCAGAAGGATTTTAGCCTCTTTTCCTTAGCCTCTTTTCTTTCCTTAAGTCTCACTACTACCAAGTTGAAGAATGTGGACCAGGATTTTCAGAAATACTTGGAGAATCTGAGCAACTCAGGTTTAGGGGGTTAGTTTAGAGTACTTGGAAAGTATTTGTTGTGTAAGACTTACTAAATGACTGGCACAAATCACACCCTCTCTCCCTCCCTTGCGCTATCACAGGTGGGTCAAGCAAGAATAACATGGCTTCTCCCAAATCTGCAAAATAATCTTGCCCTGTGTTCTAGCCTCTTTGCCATGTACAAGTTGTATGGTATTGGCTGTAGCTGAAGGACTAATGCCCATTTATTTGTAGTTATTATTGATTAAACTCTCCTCTTTAGCTGCTGGAAGGTGAATTATTGTGGAAAGCCTTGACATCTGTCTGTAATGTGTAATAAAACTCTTCCATTTGCAGAAATACCATGCAGGCTGCCATGTCATTCCCAGAAACTTTATCTGTTATATAAAATTGTGAAGTACAGCAAGTGGAGAAAAACATCCTAAATCATTTTGTGTGCTGAGAAAAGGCAATGATTTTAAGGTAATGAAGCTGTTGAAAACCACAGGAGGGGCATCGTAGTAACTTCTACGGCTTTCAGCTAAACAACCTTGGTAGAAATAAATTGTATCTGTGTGTTCATTTTGAGGAAATGCTGTATGAAAGATGCCCTTGTGCTTCCTTTATCCTGAGCCTTTAGCAGAGCAGCCTTCCCCACCTCATGGGAGGAAAGGAATGAGCTCAAATCATGAAGCTATTCCTGCCTCCCTGCCTAGGCTGGCAGACTCCTCTACTTCATTTTTCCATTGAACTTTTCACAGTTTTTTGAGTCACACAATTTCCCTGTCTTTGCAAATTCCTTCCTTCCCTGTTTCTTCCTCCTCCTCTGTCCTCTGGGTCATTCCAGTAACCTTTTTTTACACCACTGAATGTTCTTTCTCTGTGTTTCATTCCTCAACCCCAAACACCCAGTGTGATGTCTCACCACTGAGCCCCCTGGATTTTGCAGGAGCTACCTAAAGTCTTGGGGATTCAAGGGAAAAATCTCCCTTGATGAATCATCTAGGACTGGTTTTTAGAATGAGTAATGAAAGGGCATTAGGGGTCAACTGGTATCAGTACAAGGAATGAGTAATTACTATATTTAATGGAAATCACAGACCTTTGGTAGACAAAAAACTAGTAAGTCAAGGTAGAAAGGCTTCTCATATCTAGGTCTGGTTTGTTCTTTCATTTTGCTCCATACCTTTCTCAAATTGTGCTGCCATAGGCATGATCCAGGAAGCTACAGCACCTCTGCTCTGCTTCTGCTCGTCTGCATGCCTCAACACTGTTGTACAAAGAGAGCTTCTTGTGGGTACCAAGCAATCCATCCCTTTCTTCATTCATGGGTTTGAACTGTGCTTAACTGCTTGCAGCAGCCAGCTAATATGAACAGGGAGAATAGCTCTCATTGTAGTGGCTGTACTCATGGCAGGGACGTCATCTTGCTCCTGGAAATCACCACCACCACCACTTGCACAATCCCTGGCACTCACAGTGTGTAATGATGTACTATGAACAACCTCTTGCTGAAATGCCAGGGGACAGCTATGCAGCAAGCCTGGAAGCCGAGGGTAGCCCTCCCACGCTAGGATGACCGTGGCTCCCCAGTCGGCCCAATGCTGGCTTGTGTACCTGGGCTGCGCAATTCACCTCCGTGCTGGAGCATGGTCATTTCATGGACCAGAATCTTTGGAAAAGACTTTCAGAAGTGGCTAGACAACTGTGTGTGGTTCAAGGTTGCTGAGCACTATGTCTCAAAGTATTTTTATTGAGCTCCCATGGAAAAGACTGTCTGAAATAACAGTATAAAATGTTGTCATATATGTATGCCTCTAGCATCTCTGTAGCAGCATGTCCAATTGAAGGTGTTCCAGGAAAACTTAGTGAGGATTACTAGAGGTGTGGAGAATGTAAGCAGCATAAGGCATAAACACAGATTAAGAGTGTGGCTAAAAGATGATTACAGGCTTCTTGGAGAACTAGCTACAGTTACTATATAAAATACTCTCAAGAGCACTGACCTGCAGCTTAAAAACATGCATTCTGCACTGGACAGTTGCTTTGCTTGTCTGGGCTTTGAATCTATAATAGGAAAACATGGGCTATCACACTGGGCTTCTTATATGTGAAGCACCTGAGGATTTAATCAGAAATTGTTATTACTATTATTACCAGTATTGCTGTTGTTATTATTGTTATTATTATTAAAGTAGATTTCTTCAGTAACAGGCATTTCTCAAATGTTAATTATGTTTTCATCTGTAGTATCAATGTTGTTTAGATTAATCTTGGTACTGTTTAGGGTTACAGCTGTAGTGTGGAAATACTTTCTAAGTTTTTGCATGTCAGGTAACACAAAATTTATGCTGTCTACCATGATGACTGGGGAGAAGGGAACCAACACAACTTTTTTGGAGGACTCATTTCTTTTTGTACTGTTGTTTTATGTTATTGGGAAACCAGCTGTGTTAATGTGATGCTGCTCCTTGGTGCTAATGCAGTGACATTCATCTGGAATGGTTCTTATGTAGCATATTTAGTTGCTTTTGGAAATTGTGCTTGATCTCTGCCAGTGAAATAGGTGCTGAAATGCTGTTAAAATTCTAGCCGCCACACAATGCTCTCTGCTTCAATGCTCAACTTCAAAAAATTCATGTATCTCCTCTCAGGTCCATTGCAAGACCTCTTGAACAGAGGTTGTTTCATGCTGTGCACACAAATCATGCAGCACTGAAGTGTTATACCATGATCAATGCAATTATAACACAAAACTAACAGAATGCACCAGGATGGAAAGGAGGGAGGACTGTCTAGGACAGAGGGGTGGTAGTAACTGAAAGGAAACATGGGTTGGCAATGCTAAGGGAGATCTCTTGCAACTTGTCCTGGTTTTGTCTGGGACAGAGTTAATTTTCTTCTCTGTAGCTGGTATAGGGCTGAGTTTTGGATTTAGTATGAGAATAATGTTTATAACACACTGATGTTTTAGTTGTTGCTAAGTAGTGCTTACACTAGTCAAGGGCTTTTCCAGCTTCCCATGTTCTGCTGGATGCACAAGAAGCTGGGAGGGAGCACAACCAAGACAGCTGACCCAAGCTGGGCAAAGGGATATTCCATACCATATGATGTCATGCTCTGTATTTAAACTGGGGGGAGTTGGCTGGCGGGGGAGTGATCGATGGTCAGGGACTGGCTGGACATTGGTACGGGGGTGGTGAGCAGTTGTATCACTTGTTTTTCTTGGGTTTTGTTTCTCTCTCTCTCATTGTTTTCCTTTTCATTCCAAGTATTATTATTACTATTATTTTATTTTATTTCAATTATTAAATGGTTCTTATCTCAACCCACGGGTTTTCTTACTTTTTCTCTTCAGATTCTCTCCCCCATCCCACCGGGGCAGGAGGGTGAGCAAGCAGCTCTGTGGTGCTTAGTTGCCAAGGGGGGCTAAACCACGACACAACTTAAGATCAATTAGCTCAAGGGTCTCTTGTATTGGTCTGATTGGAAACCCCTTCACTGGAGTTAATAGAGAAATCTGCCTAGTTCCAGGCAGGCCACTTGCTGCCTTTGCCATGTGCCAGAATGATCAGCTCATCTGGCACCCAATTAAAAAACATGAAATGGCAGAGGAAATGAGCACCATACAGCCTGCTGTTACGTAGTTCAGAGAGCTAAGCAAAACTTCAACCTCACAGTGCATCCATCCCTTGACACTTCACTTTGAGCCATGTCAGATCTGACCAGAATATTTCTGATAAAAATAGTTTTCCTGTGGAAGGAAATTTTACTTGAATGAACTGAAAACTCCTGGAAAATGACCCTGCCTTTTAATCATCCATAAGTTTCATTTCAATGACATTTGATTGTCCCGTTTTGACTTAATTTGCCTTAATTTCAAACTAATCTAATCAAGGGTTTTTTTTTGTTTCTGTCTTGATAAAAATTATAAACACCTCAACTTTTCTGAAGTTAAATCTTAGACAAATTAAGTAATTCTATTGAGGAAAAGGTTTTCAGTTTTTCATTCTGTACTGGAAGAAAACAAAGTGAAATATCTGATCATTGCCTACAGAGAGGAAATTCCAAGTATTGTCTCAGTTTAGCAGTGACAAAATAAAACCTATGGTGTCATAGCATGAGACAGTTCCCATGAGAAAAAGAGCAGTTTTTGTAATACAAACAGTATTTTGTGCACAATATGAACAATATGCACATTTCCAGAGTTGTCTACTATGTCTTGATTTCACTGGTCAGACACAGCATTATTTTCCTGTGCGGTGTCTTTATTTCTCTTATTTATTTAGAAAAGGGATATGCTAAAAATAGAAGCAGAATTTTAAGCTGTTCCATGGTAAATTTGCTATGAGTATTGTGCAATGAACAGAATGTTTGTGAGATGAACCCAATGGTACAGTCATATCTACATTGCTGTGATGTTCTTTTCTATGGAGTTTCATATTTGTCATTTTGTCTGAGGTTACCAGAGAGAGCTGGACTAGACCCCAGTGAATATCTTAGCTTCTAATCATTCAACACTTCTCATCTGACCAGCCATCACTTCTTCCAGAAAACCCTAGATTAGAAATGACTAAATGTGGAAATGCAGAAGCTTGGATCTGAGATCAGGCTTAGACATTCTCCACACACTTTGGATTTTGCAGAGGTCGATTGCTTTACCTATTGATACTTCCCCCTATACCATTTCAAGCAGATCTGCTCTCCTTGGCAAGCTACAACAGCACCAAGACTCCTCCAGTATGTGCTCGCAGCAAACAAAGCTGGGGACAACCTCCTGACCTGAGGTCTGCACTCTGAGAACTACACAACTTGCTGTCTCAGTGCGTATGCTGATACCAATAGGCATTGGTCTTTGTGTAGTGACCCTCAACAGGGCTTCTGCTGAGAAATCTAAGAGAAAAAACTGTCCTTTTCTGCTCATGCGTGGTGTCAGCCCCCTTCTTTCACAGCTGGCAGCGTGGCTACTCCTAAGGGGGCCCATGAGTGTCAAGACCTTTTGGTTGCAGTCTTGTGTTGAAGCAAGTCACATCTGGTCACTCAAGCTTTGAGACCATTTGAGACTTTGGTATGGTGTTTCAGGTCAGCATCACAGCACCCTTCAGCTGCCTCCATACAGATGCCATGAGGTCACGTCAACACTCCTCCCCACCATTCAGCACCATCTGAGGGGTGGGTTGTGTCTGAGCTGAATCAGAAGTGTTAGTGCCTCAGAAATGACCCCATAGTCCCTTTGAGCAACATCAGCTTTACAGGGAGGACACTTGATGACAGCCACCCATTGTACATTTCCTGAGGATTCCCCTAGGAAATCCTCAGCTCTAGGGACAAAGCTGATGAGCACAGTGTCTAGGACTTCCTAGTGAGGATGTGGTCCCTGATTAACAGGTATTAGAGAATTGATTAAGTCAGAAAATGCTTAAGAGAAATTGCAATTTTATTTTTTCTTTTGGTTGAAAAACTACATTCAGTTTTCTTACTTTGTTGATGGAGCAGAGCCTAGGAAGGATGGGCAACCCTGTTAAATTCATAAAGGTCTTCAGTCATGGTGGAAGAATTCCCAAAGAAAAGGAGGAAGTCCCAGAAATATGGCAAAGCTTTATGTTCTTGCACTATTATTCACATTTCCAGTGAAAAATACCTGCTTCCATCTCTATATATGGTTTGCATAAAGGTGCAGCTTGGGGGAGGGGGAAAGAGTACTATATGGAATGAAAGTTCCAATGCTTGCCTCAACACACTGTCTGCAAAGTGTTTCCTCCCCTCCACTGCATCTGGAGGTGGCCGAGAAGGCCAACTCCACGCAGAGAAACTGCTCTGCATCTCCCTGGCAAACAAGGCACCAAGGAATGACGTGGGCGTTGCAGCTGCAGGGAGCTTTGTAGCTGCCAAAGGAAAAAGAGATTTAAAATAAACTTCTTTCCATGTACCTGCACTTGAAAGGGATGCAGTGAGAGATAACATTCTCCGTAATCCTGGTGGGGTGACACTGTTCATTTGGCCTGGGGAAGGAAAACCCCCAGTATCCAGGGAAGATGAATTCAAAACTCATGCTCTGTGGGCAGCTGGCAGTATCATCAAATTTGTGGCAATGCCAGTAAAAAATAGGACTCCCTTTTGAGGGGAACAGGTCCAATATGCCAGGCTGACCGTCCTCACAGGGAGGTCTGCTGCCTCCCGGGGGCCTGGGTTAGAGACATCACTAGGAAACTTCCTAGTCTGGTATGGCCCTCAGACTACTACCCATTACTGCTCTTCAAGGTGGGTGGCAATGAAGTTGCAGTACATAGTCCAAGGGTGATTAAAAGAGACTTCAGGGCCTTGGGATGGTTAGTGAAGGAATCTGGGGCACAGGTTATCTTTTCTTCCCTCTTCCCAAGCGGAAGCTTGTGGGCACTGATGTTGTAAGGAATAGGTGGACCCAATCTATCAACACATGACGCCATGGCTGGTGTCACCGACACAACCATGGGTTTTTTGAAAATGGGATGGCCTACCTGGCACCAGGATTGCTGGCATCAAATGGGAGCCACCTTTCTCAAAGGGGAAAGAGGGTCTTTGCTCAGGAGCTTGTGGGGCTCATTGACAGGGCTTTAAATGAGAGGCGAAGGGGGAGCGGGAAAATATTGGACTTGCCTGTGACAAGCTGAGGGATGATACACAATGGTTAGAGGGACAGGCTGCTAGTATGAACCAGAGTTCCCAGAGGCGTGCTGGGGGCAATGCAGTGCAGTTGAAGTTTTGCGGAGACGAGCTAGACACTCCTGAGGTAGTAGGAGCCAACAAGGAAACTCCTGTGAAACACCTCAAGGGTATCAGGGGGTGCTCTGATAGGAAGGAGACATGGCCCACAGCCCAGATGAAATGCCTCTACACTAACACACGCAGCATGGGAAACAAACAGGAGGAGGTGGAAACTACCATGCTACTAGAAAGCTATGACCTAGTTGCCATTAGTGAAACTTGGTGGGATGACTCCCATGACTGGAATGGCTATCGATGGCTACAGGCTGTTCAGAAGGGACAGGCAAGGAAGGAGGGGCAGAGGCGTTGCTTTCTACATCAAGAGATAGATCCAGCGTGAAGAGCTGTCCCTGAGGAATAACCACGAGCAGATCAAAAGCCTATAGGTATGAATCAGAGACAGAGGCA